>CAUYRH010021040.1:0-53086 GCA_963574655.1 Perodicticus potto | reverse complement strand
TTTTTTTTTTTTGAGACAGAGCCTCAAGCTGTCACCCTGGATAGAGTGCTGTGGCATCACAGCTCACAGCAACCTCCAATTCCTGAGCTCAAGCGATTCTCTTGCCTCTGCCTCCCAAGTAGCTGGGACTACAGGCGCCCGCCACAACGCCCGGCCATTTTTTGGTTGCAGCCGTCATTGTTGTTTGGCAGGCCCAGGCTGGATTCGAACCCACCAGCTCAGGTGTACGTGGCTGGCGCCTTAGCCCGTTGAGCCACAGGCGCCGAACCATCACATTGTTTTTTTAAAAGGGCAAGACTGTAGTGTTTAGGGGTGCATGCTTGGTGATTCAATCACCAAAAAACAAACAAAGGTAGTATTTCCTTTAGGGGACTAGGAAGGGATTGACATTGGGACAGAGCATGTGGAGGGATTTTTGGGGTGGCTGGTAGATTTAATTCTTGACTTTGGTAGTGATTATGAGATTTTTGTTTTTAAATAATGCTTATTTTATAATAAAAAGTCTTTTTTTCTTTTTTTTGCGTTTTTTGGCCGGGGCTGGGTTTGAACCCACCACCTCTGGCATATGGGGCCGGCGCCCTACTCCTTTGAGCCCCAGATGCCGCCCCAATAAAAAGTCTTAATAAGAGAAAATAGTGTTGATAAAGTGACTAAGATATATCCCCATACTTTGTTTCTATTAAACTCCCATCGTGTGGAGTTTTCTCAGGTCTAGCCATCTCCTGGACCCAAGTCACTCATACTGAGCTCCGTCCACTCACTACACGGGCTGTTCTCCTTGCCTTCTTCCCGGATCCAAAGACAGCCTGGTAACATAGTTGACCCTCCACTTCTATGAGGTTTCCGGGAGGACAGAGCTAACCCAAGGTCAGATTTGTCCATAAAGGAGAGAAAAGATTTTTTATTTCTTTTTTTGAGTCTCACTTTGTCAGTCATGGTAGAGTGCTGTGGTGCTATAGCTCACAGCAACCTCAAACTCTTGGGCTTGAGCACTCCTCTTGCCTCAGCCTCGAGAGTAGTTGGGACCACAGGCGCCAACCAAGATGCCTGGCGAGTTTTTTAGTAGAGATGGGAGTCTCACTCTTGCTCAGGCTGGTCTTGAACTCCTGAGTTCAGGCGATCCACCTCCCCTGGCCTCCCAGAGTGCTGGGATTACAAGCCTAAGGCACTGTGTCCAGCCTCCTTATTTGTTTTTTACACCCATTACCCACACCTTCTAAATATTGGAGTACTGACATCCTTGAATTTATTTGCACAGCGTCCCTTTGGAGATACCTCATGTGTAGAAGAAGGAAGGTAAATAAGGCATCGAGTCTTTGTTTGGTGTAGCTATTTAGTATTAGAGGTAGAAGTATATTAACTTCCTCGTTCTTCATGTGGAGATGCTATGGAACAGAGAGGTTGAGTGGCATTCTCGAGATCACACAGGGAACGGGAGGCTCTGTTAGGCTACCGGTGAAATTTATTTCCACTTCAATTCCTGTTTGTTGTGTTTTCAAAGCCATCTTAAGAAATGCGTTTTATTTAAAAATTTTCCTTCTGTCGTCTTTGTTGCCTTTTCAGCAAGAACCTGAGAAAGAGCACAGTGTCTTCGAATTATAGTTATTAACCATATATTCTGAATGGTTTGTTCTCCAAGTTCAGCCCCCCCCAAAACCAGAAGAGGTTTTGACAGAACTAGGACAGGGGAAGCAAAAAAGTCAATTAAAGCTGACTTTTTTTCAAGAGCCACATAAATGTTATAAAAGTGCCACATACTTGAGCCATTTTAGCAGTTTTCCATCTGCTTTTGTTGTCTCAAAAAGAAGGAAGTTTTTCTGACATCGCTTTGAATTGTCTTAAGTGACTTTTAGATCATCCCAATGATCGGGGTGGCCCTAATTCTCCAAGCTTCACTCGGAGGCTGAAGTTTAGCGCAGGATAAACGAATTCATTTGGTTAGTTTTGGCCCCCTTTTGGCTTGAAAAGAAGAAAAAGAATGTGGACTCTTCTTGGCGTCCTCAAATACATTTTCCTCACACGTTGATGTCTTCTTGGGCATAAACAGGCTGTTGCTGAACAGACAGACAGGAGATTCTATAAATCGAATCTTCCATCTTCTGCTAATATGGCTTTTGGCAATAAAGCCATTATCGTGAAGTGCCATTTTTTTTTTTTCATCTGTTGCCTACTCAGCATGGGGTTTATTGCTATTTAGAAATCAGATTGCTAAATGCAATCTAGGCAGGTCACCCTGCAGTAAATGAGTAGATGGGTCTCTTATTATGCCACCTGCCATCATTCAGGACGACTGGCAAATTTTGGGGTGACAAGGCCTAAAATGGCAGTGGAGAGGTGCCCCCTTCATCTCTGACTGCTAACAGGCGTTAGCTGATTGGCTTTCAGGAAGAGCGGTAGGTGTGGAGTCCATGAAGTGTGCACCCCCTTAAATACTTACTGATTACCTATTTGGTGTCCAGTGCTGTGAAAAATTTTAGAACTGGATAAAATTGAAATTCTCAAGAGGGAAATTGGGGAAATAATATTGAAGAATAAGAAAGAATTTGAGAACCATCAAATGCTAAAATATATCTATTTTATAAAGGCCTATCATTACATGGGGAAAATTTGCAAATATTTCATAGGTAGGGGTTTGTTATCATTATTATTTGGGTCACAGAGGTAGGATTTTACAGTGAACTGAGGGCTGGAATGTTATGGATGCGCAAAAGGAGTTCCTTTTGAGGAATGAATGGGATTTTGAAGGCAACATGGTATGGATTGGGTTAGTTCTCCCAGGGTGTGGCCGTCTTGTGTCTGTTAAAAGCATTCTTTCACCTACTTTCCAGCGTCCAAAAGTTGGTTGTTAGTTTTTCTATTCTTATAGGCTCATGTCTATTGCTTGTCTTTTTTTGGGGGGGGGGGAGAAAATAACTTTACTATAATTTTAGTGAGGTTTAGGAAGAGAGTGAAAGTAGATATACCGGTTTAAACAATCTTTTTTTTTTTTTTGAGACAGAGTTTCACTATGTCACCCTTGGTAGAGTGCTGTGGCGTCACAGCTCACAGCAACCTGCAACTCTTGGATTTAAGTGAGTCTCTTGCCTCAGCCTCCCGAGTAGCTGGGAGTACAGGTGCCAGCCACAACACCCAGCTATTTTTTTGTTGCAGTTGTCATTGTTGTTTAGCAGGCCTGGGCCAGGCTTAAAACCACCAGCCTCGGTGTATGTGGCTGGAGCCCTACTCACTGAGCTACAGGCACCCTCAAGAGATGTTATTTTTTATTTTATTTTTTTGAGACAGAGTGTCACTATGTCACCCTTGGTAGACTGCTGAGGCGTCACAGCTCACAGCAACCTCAAACTCTTGGGCTTAAGTGATTCTCTTGCCTCAGCCTCCCAAGTAGCTGGGACTACAGATACCCACCACAACGCCTGGCTATTTTTTGGTTATAATTGTCATTATTGTTTGGCAGGCTTGGGCTGGGCTCGAACCCGCCAGCTCCAGTGTATGTGGCTGTCGCCCTAGCCGCTGGGCTACAGGTGTCAAGCCTAAACAATCATCTTAAAAGATGTTTTTTTTTGTTTGTTTGTTTTTTGAGACAGAGCCTCAAGCTGTCGCCCTGGGTAGAGTGCCGTGGCATCGCAGCTCACAGCAACCTCCAACTCCTGGGCTCAAGCGATTCTCCTGCCTCCACCTCCCAAGTAGCTGGGACTACAGGCGCCTGCCACAACGCCCGGCTCTTTTTTGGTTGCAGCCGTCATTGTTGTTTGGCGGGCCCGGGGCTGGATTCGAACCTGCCAGCTCAGTTGTATGTGGCTGGCGCCTTAGCTGCTTGGGCCACAGGCGCCGAGCCAAAAGATGTTATTCTTTAAGAGAAATAACTTGGTTTGTCTTTTTCAGCTTCATCGAGATATGATTGACAATGTGTGCGTGTCTGAACACCAGTTTGTATACTCTGCGTATGTGTATATATGTACACACACCCACATACATATACACATTGTGAAATAATTACCACATCAGCTAACTAACACGTTCATCCTCCATGTAGTTAACATGTACTTTTTTGTGTGTGTGGCGAAAACATATAAGCTCTACCTGCTTAGTAATTTTTAAGGTTCCCAGGCATTATTAACAGTAGCCATCATGCTGGACGTTAGCTCTCTGGACCTTATTCACCTAGTCTAACGGAAAGTATGTACTCACCGACCATCATGTCCCCAACCCCGGCCCTCCCCTCTGCGTCTCTGAATCACAGTTTCCAAGTCCACGTGTAAGGTGAGATCATGAGTCCACGTGTAAGGTGAGATCATGTCCTGTTTGCCTTTCTGTGGCCGGCTTGTTTCACGTAGTGTAGTGTTTACCGGGCTCAGCCACGGCGCTGCGGGTGACCCGGTTTCTCTCCTTCTCGAGGCTGAATAGTCTCCCACTGTAAGTCCACACGAGGTGTGTTAACACGCCAGACGCGCTCTGCCAGCCTCGAATCTGGGCTGTGCTTCTGTTCCCAAAGGCCATGCTAGTCGGTTTAGGGTTAGAGCTGGGCACGTGCAGCTCAGAGGTTTCCAGGAGGTCACAAATCCCGTTCCTGGTCAGGAGGTGGGAGCGGGAGGGGGGGGAGAGAGAGGTATCTTTCTCTGATTAGAGAGGAAAGTTCCTCTCCTGACAGGTTTAGGCCCGTGAGTAGCTCTGAGCTAGGTGTTGGGGATTGGAGCAGTGGGCGTGGGGGGGCAGTATTGCTCCCACTTATTCTGAGCGGGAGCAGACGCCCTTCCTGCTCCTCAAGTCTGAGCAGGGGGGTACATCCTGATGCTGTGTCTGTACCCTGTGTCCTTTCCAAGTTCAAGGTGTGTCTAGGCTGGTGGCTACTGAAGGAAGAAAAAAGAATTGATGGTACTTCCAATTATGGCCTTTTCCTCTAATGTATCATTTTCACAGTCCTCAAATAGTTGATCCACCCATTCTGTCCACGCTTTAGCGTTGCATTCGGTGAGAGAGAGGCTAGGGTGGACTTGCCCGTATTTCCACAGAATCAGAAATCCTTCACCCGGTCTGCCTCTCAGACCTTCGCGGACGCCTGGCAATCCACGTACAGGGATTTCGGTTCAGGTCCCTTCATCTGCAAGCACCCACGTGTTTGTTTATAGTTCCTTACAATTTTAGTGTGGTGGTCAAGGGGGAGAAGATGACCTCATGGTCAGTCTTCCCTCTTTTTTCATGAAGTCTAAGAAATTTGTATCTTATACAAATTTTAACTATTTTTTTTTTGTTTGCTTTTCTTGATTATTATGACTGTTGTGTTTTTAGTTCTATTTCAAGTTCTTAGGGTTTTCTTTCTTTCTTTTGCTAAATGGACAGGGGCATCTATTTTAAAAGTGAAAGAACTAATACTGTGGAGGCTGAGGCAGGTGGATCGCTTGAGCTTAGGAGTTCGAGACCAGCTTGAGCAAGAGTGAGAACCCAACTCTACTAAAAAAAAAAAAAAGGACAAACCTAGGTGGGTGTGGTCGCACACACCAGTAGCTCCAGCTGCTCAAGAGTCTGAGGCAAGAGGATCACGTGAGCCCAAGAGTTTGAGGTTGCTGTGAGCTTATGATGACACCATGGCACCCCACCCATGGTCACAGGGTGAGATTCCGTCTCAAAAAAAAAGAAAAGAAAGAAAAAGTAAAAGAACTTTAGAGAATTGATTGAGATATGGTGTTTTGTTTCTTCAGATTGTTGTTTTGAAATAGAGTGCTTTTTCAGTTTTAGAATATATACGTATACATATGAGGATGGACAATTAATTCTGCAAACTCATCCTGGAAAAAGTGCTATGTACGTCGGTGCTAAATATTATTACGGTCATCTGCAAAGTGCTCCCCTGGGGAAGCCGTGCACCAGCACCAGCACCTAATCCACCCTTCAAAGAGCTTTTCCCAGGATGAGTTCACGAACTTTTTTTTTTTTTTTTTTGAGACAGAGCCTCAAGCTGTCACCCCAGATAAGAGTGCTGTGGCATCACAGCTCACAGCAACCTCCAATTCCTGGGCTCCAGCGAGTCTCTTGCCTCTGCCTCCCAAGTAGCTGGGACTGCAGGCACCCGCCACAACACCTCGTGTGATGATAGCTCTGATAGACATTCCGGAAGAGTTCCAAAACTGCTTTGAAGTGTGAACGAGGTGCTGGCTTTGCTGTCTGGCTTCCCAGGGGAGTACCCTAAAGGTGACCGTAGTGATACTCAGCAATGAAGTATGTAGCTCTTTTTCCAGGATGAGTTCGTGAACTTGATCATCTGACCTCCATGTGTGTGTGTATACTTACAAAAACCGGTACGGAAGACATGCCGATTTTTTCTTCCCTTTACGTTAACCAGAAGCATTTTAATTTGTTCATATTATGATAATAGAAACACCTTTATTTTGTATATTGTCTTAAAATTAGTTCTTTAGTTAGATTTGATAATTGTAGGTTTTCCTTCTTTTGCGTCAACATCTAACATGTTTTCTTTTGAGGAAGATTATTTTCATTTCGTTTGGGATTTTTTTTTTTTATTGTTAGGGATTCATTGAGGGTGCAAGAAACCAGGTTACACTGATTGCACTTGTTAGGTAAAGTCCCTCTTACAATCGTGTTTTGCCCCCAAAAGGTGTGGCACACACCAAGACCCTAACCCCTTCTCCCCTTTCTTTCCTCTGCTGTTCCTTTCTCCACCCCTCCCTCATTTTTTCTCTCTCTGCTGTCTCCTTCCCCCACCCCCACTGTGTCATTAATTGTCCTCATATCAAAATTGAGTACATAGGATTCATGCTTCTCCATTCTTGTGATGCTTTGCTAAGACATTTTGGGATTTTTGTTGTCCCTCATTACTAGTTGTCTAAGTAATTTTGCAAAGTGTCTTTGTAATTATGCACATTTTGCAAAGTGTCTTTGTAATTATGAAATTGTGAAAATTTCTACTCTAATTTAGACTAGTAGTCAGCCAAAAAAGTTAGTTCTATGATATTTTCATTTTTCTCTGTTCCTTTTATTTTATCTTAGATTGTCATAAGCATAGACCTTCGTATGAGGTCAAGGAGAAACTGGAATTTGGAACTTGATTTTATCCACAGGTACACTGCTTTCAACTTTTCACTTTTTATTAACAAAGCTAATGTGAAAGCAAAGTGTTTTCTGTTGCCAATTTAACTTCTTTAATTAAAAATGAAAGTTATAAGGTACCAGTGCCATGGGTGAAGTTCTAATATCATCAGAATGGGGAAAATGGGTTTAAAATTAAAACTGTTGTCATGGTGGTGATTCTACAGTACGGCATCAGTAGTTTTGACACTTTCCTTAATGGAAAATGGATACCGATGCCCTAACCTCTTTTAGTACTGCCTTTTAAAAAGTTATAAAACTATAAGAGGCATGACAATGAAACAAGCACTGATGAAAGCCCAGGGTGCCCTGAGAAGATGGGAGTTTGAAAGATTAAAGCCTGAGCACTCTGGGTCTCGCGCTCCGAAAGAATGTGACTTCCTCTTCTTAAACGAGGTCAGGCAAAGCAGAAGCCTCCTCGCTTGTACTACTATCACCCAGCTGGCAAGTGTCTGAAATACACGATCGTGCCGGAATGTGCTGAAAACCCCGTTATGACTGAATCCCAGGGAGAACCCCTGATTCTCTTTGTGCAAGCTGGATGGCTTTAGGAGTTAATTTGTTCCTGCCTCAAAAACAAAGTATTCAGAAAAGTGGTTCTTTTTTTCTCTCTTTTTTTTTGAGAGTCTTAAGAATCCCCCTTCCAATTCCAATTACATCAGAAATTATCTTTTCAAATACAGTTGCCTACTCACGAAGGGCTTTCCCTTTACCTACTGGGATTATCCGTCACGCGTGTGCAGTCCAGTAGACTTCTTAGCATATTGCAGAATTATGTTCTTTTCCCCCAGAAAAAAGCCAAACGCCATACCAGACATATCATTTTACAAAAAAATTAATAGATTTTTTCCAATACCAGTATTATACGCAGAGGTATTTCAGGCATATAAAACGTTCTGTCTACAAAGACTTTAACATAAAAATGTCCCTGGCTCAGGACTCACAGTAAAAATGGAATAGTAGGACTAAATTAATTTCACGGTAATTTATCATCCTCGAAATTTAAAGTGGAAGGAGGCGAAGGGTCTTTCCGTCAAATACCTTCTCCGTGTCTTCCAACAAAAACTTAAGGTAAGGGTTAGCGCGAAGAGACCGAAGTGTGGCACACCTGTGTAAACTTCTCAGGCATTTTTTGTTGGTCCTCTTTGACCAAACTTACAGACAGTGAGCCCCAACACACTGGCACTTTTAGAAGATTTGGTTTTTCGATGAAGCAACGGTGAGTGACAGAGGGGACCTCTCAGGAGCACCGGCCATAGCACTACTTACGTGGGCAAGGGTAGAATCAACCTCAGCATCGTCGGTGGATGAGGGGATGGAGGAACTGTGGTACCCAGACACGATGGAACATTATACAGCCACAAGAAGAAAGAAATCCCGCCATCTGCAGCAGTGCGGGTGCAACTAGAGAATATTATGTTAAGTGAACCAAGCCAGCACACAAAGCTAAATCTCACATGTGCTCACTCATACGTGAAATGAAATTGAAATATGAAAACGACTGCTCGTATGAAGACAGAGAATAGAATGACGGTCACCAGAGGCCGGGAAGTGTGGTATGGGGGGGATAAAGTGGGAGGGTTAAGGACGTAAAAATATACTTAGATAGAAAAAAGTAAAAAGAGCACCGGCCACCAGCTGGAGTGGCTGCTCAGGGGGAGCAGGACTCCCATTCCCTGCTGACCACAGGGCCTAGAAAGCTGGAGGTGCCCATCCCCTTCCAAATCACACCCCTTTGCTCAGTTTGCCCCGTGACAAGGAAGGAGCTACGGGCCCACCCAGCCCAGCGGTCAGGGGGCAGAGCAGGGCTGCAGACAAATGGGCAACGGCCGGCCGGGCTCGCGTGGGTTTCCCAATAAGCATCGGAAGCCTTTCTCAGGCTTGCCCCGTCTTCGGCTCTATTACTTCGTAGAGTGATCTAGTAGGGAACGTTCCTCTTTGTACCACCTTCTGGGGACGGCTGGCAGATCATGCTCAATCATTCATCTGAATGTCTCCCGAGAGGACACACACACGGCCTGTTAAGACGTCCTTTTATGTTGTAAGTGGCTTTGCGGATTCGTCTTTGGTGTGCTGTTCTTCATTTCCCCGTGTGATTCATTAGTGTTTCTCCTGGTGTAGAGAGTTATCATTAATACCCAAATTAATAGTCAAGAAAGCATCCACATCGAGGATGGCAGTTTTTAGGCAGGAAATTGGGTTAGTTGTTTTCTTTCCCAACAAAGCCTTGTCTTGCTGCCCCCCATCATTTTTGAAAGAGCTTTACTATTTTTATTATTTATTACCTGTTTATATATCGAAATACACACTCTTTGCAAAACCTTATGAAACATAAAGAGGTTAGCAAAGACCACGCATAATTCTACTTCCTGGAAACAATCTCTCTTCCCATTTTTTTTTTTTTTTTTTTTTTTGAGACAGTCTCATTATGTCACCCTGGGTAGAGTGCCGCGGCAGCGTCACAGCTCACAGCAACCTCAAACTCTTGGGTTTAAGTGATTCTCTTGCCTCAGCCTCCCAAGTGGCTGGGACTACAGGTGCCCACCACAATGCCCGGCTATTTTTTGTTGCAGTTGTCATCGTTATTTAGCTGGCCCGGGCCAGGTTTGAACCTACCAGCCTAGGTGTATGTGGCTGGTGCCAGAACCACTATACTACGGGCGCCAAGCCTGGGAAAGAAGGATTTGAGAGAAAACCTGATGGGTGGGAGAATGAAGGGATGAGCCACTGAACGGGGGGAGGGATGGGGTGCAGTGAGGCAGTGGGGGTGCTTCCAGCAGGCGGAAGAGGGGGAACAGGCGCAGGGAGGCTGGTGGGTGTGATTTGATGACATGGTTCTCCTTTTATCGTTTCCAGTTTGTCAGTGAAGAAACAAGGTCACCATGTGAGCATGAGGAGGGGTTCAGAGAGAGGCAGAGTGAACCAGCTGGGGAAACGGGTCTGTATCTCCGTTTATGGTCATAAAATTAAAGTTGGGCCAAATTAGTGTGGCATTGGTTGAGGGCGCTGGGCGCATTCTAAGAAGCAGGTATAGCTCTGGACCGCACACATTATAGGTAGCACTATTTCTAGTTAAAAAGGGCCAGGAAGATTTCATCCAAATGGGAAGAGAGGGCTTGGCACCCGTAGCTCAGTGAATAGGACGCCAGCCGCATACACTGAAGATGGTGGGTTCGGTGCAACAAAAAAATAGCTGGGTGTTGTGCCAGGCGTCTGTAGTCCCAGCTACTTGGGAGGCTGAGGCAAGAGGATCGCTTAAGCCCATGAGTTTGAGGTTGCTGTGAGCTGTGGTGCTATGGCACTCTACCGAGGGTGACAAAGTGAGACTCGGTCCCAAAACAAAAAACCCCCAAACCTTCTTTCCCAGCAGATACATGTCCCCATGCACAGCCGTATCGCTCTGCTCCCCTTGAGTGCAGTTTCTCAGGAGCTGGGTAGACTTTCGCCTTCCACTCTGTACTGACCATCTTCTGATCTTCTGTATTCTTGATGTTCTGGCATTTAGGGCCTTGATCCTGGAGATACTGCCTCTTCCAGAGCTAGCTAACTCCTAGAGACCCCCCCAGCCCCCAAGCACGTGCAAACCGACCAATGCAGAGCCCAAGCCCCCAGTCACCTCCTTTATCAAATTTTCACATACCAAGCCAATATTCCTCTATCGTTCCCCGACCCCCAGCCAGGTCCTGGACAGCTGGGGACATTCCTCTAGCCCAGAGCTGGAAGGAATTATTCAAACTCTCCAGGCTTGGGTGTGCTCAGTGGATCTCCCTGGACCTGGCCATTGCTGTCCCTGAAAACCCTAATAAAGGCTCCGTGCCTGGGCTCTTCCCTCTCTTCCTCTGGCTCCTGACCAACCCTGGTGCGTCCTCTGTCCCCTCCGCCCCCGTCCTACCGCCTGGAGTCGAGTGTCTTCTGTTTTTAGGTATCTGTGAGTACAAATCTCTTCCTTCACGACAATGGTTTCTGTATCTGCCTGCTTTGCGCCACCTGATTGGAGCAAAGCCCGAGTACGCATTTTATAACACAGTTCAGTTCCTCCCCAGATTTTCTCTTTAAACTACTACGATCAGAATTTTATCTCTGCCATTTCTCTGAAACACTTGTGTCTTGCCAACTTCAGCTGTTAATTCTTGGTCCTCGTGTTACTTGAGCTCCTGGCAGATGTGATAGATTCCCGTGATCGTCTGTCCCCACAGTATTTTCTTGAACTCAGGGACCCTACGCTCTCCGGCTGTCTCCTTTTTCTCGCTGCCTGGTCCTTCTCCACCTCTTCCGCCTGCCTCGCTCCTCTTCTGACCTCAGGCCTCTGTCTCCTCTCAGGCTGTGGGTGACCTTATGCAACCCCTGGCTTTAAATAGCATCTATTCCAGATGATTTCATTTTTTTACTCTTTTCTTTTTTATTATTAAGGTTATTATTTTTCGAGACAGAGTTACACTCTGTAGAGTGTTGTGACATCACAGCTCACAGCAAGCTCAGACTCCTGGGCTCCAGCCATCCTCTAGCTTCAGCCTCCCAGGTAGCTGGGACTACAGGCGCCCTTCACAATGCCCAACTAGTTTTTCTATTTTTTAGTAGAGATGGGGCTCAAGCAATCCACCCACCTTGGCCTCTCAGAATTCTGGGATTATAGGCATGAGCCACCTGGTGTTATTAATGTGTGTTTTTTTTAAATTTTTTGTATAAACAGAGTCTCATTTTATCACCCTTCGTAGAGTGCCGTGGAGTCACACAGCTCACAGCAACCTCCAACTCCTGGGCTTAAGCGATTCTCTTGCCTCAGCCTCCTGAGTGGCTGCGACTAAAGGCGCCCACCACAACGCCCGGCTATTTTTTTGTTGCAGTTTGGCCAGGGCCGGGTTTGAACCTGCCACCCTTGGTATATGGGACTGGCGCCCTGCCCACTGAGCCACAGGTGCCGCCCCTATCATTTTTTAATAATGGTGATACATTTGAAATTTCTTCTTAGATATTTTTTGATGTTATTGACTACAATCACCCCGTGGTGCTGTAGATCTCAAAACTAATTTCTCCTGTCTGAAATGTTTTACTTCTTGTTTTAATGAGGTACAATTCACATAATACAAAATTAATCGTCAGTCACTTGAAAATGTACAATTCAGTGGCATTTAGTCTACAATGTCCACTGTGCCACTATTACCCCTAGCTCCAAGACATTTTCTTCACCCCCAGTGGAAGCCCGGTACCTCCAAGCAGTCCCGCCCCATTCCCTCCTTGCCACAGGCCCTGGGACCCACTGCTCTGCTTTCCGTCTGTCTGGATATACCTTTTCCAAAATTGTTGCATAAATGATGAATTACACTTGTCCTACTGGTAGTCAGGACTTCGCCCCAGGGTTTCTGACACTTGTTTCCAGTCTTCTCCTGGTCCTCTGAATTGACACGCTATGCTTCTTGTCAATTGCTCCCAAACAAGCTCTGGGGTTCCTTCCTGGACTCCCCTGGTTTCTCCCATCCTAGGAAATAACCTTGGCATTCACTGAGTTCTTCACGTGAATAAAACTAGGAATTATAATGGACTCTTATCTTCTGTACATTTTTCTGCCTTTATTTGTTTTTCTTTTTGAAACAGAGTCTTACTCTGTCGCCTTGGGTGGAGTGTCGTGGTGGCATCATAGCTCACAGCAACCTCAAAATCTTGGGCTCAAGTGATCCCCCTGCCTCAGCCAAGTAGCTGGGATGACAGGCCCACCCCCCTGGTTAGTTTTTCTATTTTTAATAGAGATGAGGTCTCACTTTTGCACGGGCTCATCTCAAATGCCTGTCTCACTCAAGCAATGCATCCTCCTCAGCCTCCCGGAGTGCTGGGATTACAGGTGTGAGCCAGCGTGCCCAGCCCATTCACTTGTTTCTCTTCATTAGCCCTTTCTTCTCATTTTGCTCTTTCCCCCTTCTTGCTTCTTACTGAGAGCAGAGAGGCTTTGGTGGTGGTGAGAAGGAGGAGTGGTAAGAGAAGCATCTGGGCTGGCAGATCTCTGGAATGGGGCGGATGTGCTGCAGATTGTCGGAGGCAGGACAGGCTAGCGACGGTTTCTACATCCGAAGCTGCTGTGGGGCAGCGGGGGGCCTGATGGAGGGCAGGGGCCAGCACCGTAGTCACAGACCTTGTCCCACTGGTAAGAGCCGCCCTTCGCCCAGCTGGACTCTCATTCTGCCAAGGCTGAAGCTGCCTCCTCTCCCGTCACCAGCATCCCAGGCCTGGTCCTTCGAACGGTGGTGTCTGCCATTGTCCTCTCTGTACATCGATGTGTTTTTGGTCACTTTTCATTCTGTCTCTTTGAGATGTGTCACTAACCAATCTAGTTAGAAACAAGCAACATTTTCGTTTTGGAATTTCCAAGTCAGACATCATCACGTTTCATTCCTTCTTCACTTGCTTTCTTTGGCCCTTTGTGTGTCGGCATGGAGGGAAGGCGCCCTGCCTCAAGTGCTGGTGAATTTCTGAGACCGAGGTGGTACACGGAACAATTAAGGATTGACTTGACTGTCCAGCAGATCTGGGGACTGAAAGTTCGCCTCGGCAGGCTATTTGGAGGTCCGGGAAGGGGGAAATCCACATAAGCCTGTGTCTGCCTTGCTGCGGCTGCTTCTCTCTGGGATCGGCGGGGCTCCGTGGAAATCAGCGGTACGGATGCAGACGGGTATACAGATGGCCTAACGAGGGTGCAAGGGCAAAGTACAGCGTATTGAATACTTAACAAAGAATAGAAACTTATTTTTAAACTTAGGAGTTAGCCATATTATAAGTAAATCGCTTTAAAAAAAAAACCTACAGTAGATTTTATTTAAAACTGAATATTTAGCAGTTTATTGGGTAAGCCTAAAGGCTTGAAATTACACATCTATGGATTTAGGACTCGAAGTTTTGACACCTTGGATCCTATTCTCCTTCCTTTGCTATTTTTTAACTTACTGCAACAGATGAGGGGCTCTTCAGCCATCTGTTAACCTTTCTTTCTCCTTTTTTAAAAACCGTGTAGAGTCGCTCAAGGCGAGAAGACCCAGAGCCAGCAAGACTGAAACAAAAACGCAAAGGAGGTGAGCATGGGCTGAGATCATTGGGTTTGACATTTCAAGGCTTGAGCCCATTAATTTTTTATGCCCTGCTACTTGTATATCGTTAATAAAAATCTGACGAAAAACTTTCTAGGATGTATTTGTTGCTCCGGCTTTGATCTTAATGTTTGCAAACTAATACATTAATACATGTGAAGCCTTAAGGAGTTTTTCTAAGAGAATATTTCCATACATTATATTTTCATTTCCATTTTAGGTAGCTGAGCCTCTGTGGGGTTGTTGATGGCAGTGGCTTTAGATTTGGGTGGGAGATGTGTCTCTTTACGGGCTGTTAAATGTTATTTCCCCGACCTAGGAAACCTTGTCATCAATATTTTACCTAAACCCACTTCTGTGCGAGCTCACCCTTCTAAGATGTGTTGTCCGTTCAAATGCTTCATTTTAAAAAGATATGTGAGATTCCGTTTAGTTATTTGCGATAGTAAAATCAGTCCCAGATCACCTAACAGCAGAACTTGCTATCTAGTCATTAAAATTTCCCTAGGATTAGGCCGTTGAGATCAGCTCCCCCGAATATCATTATCTCTGATCCATTTTTAAGTCCCTGTTCCCTAGTAGTGGCATCTATGACTAGCCGACTGAGTTGTGACAAACTCAAAAGGCAAGCCAACGAAAACATGGCCCCAAACATAAGGTGGAGTCACAGCATCACAAAATGTGCCCCCCTAACTTTCGAAGTGACGTTTAAAATGGGTCCAATGAATCGCCACCATCTATTTGAAAATTTACTTTATAAAACAAGTAGAGATGAAAGTTGAATTATTACTTATTTAAAAAGATGGCTAGCCCCATTTTCAGCACTTTGCGGGCTAATAGGCTGTTCAAATGGCTCCCTCAATTCCACATCACTCCAAAGTGACCGTGAAGTTCTTGGAATATGTATGATTTATACTGAGAATAATACTACTTCAATAGTTTTCAAATTTTTATCCTTGTAAGTGAGGTTGAAAACGTCTATCATGTTCTGATTTAGGAGTGCTTAATTATTCCGATAAATGTTAAGTACCCTTTTCTTAGAGAAGAGGGTATGGGGGGGGAAAGGCATCCGCATACGGAAAAGCAAAATTAATTTCACTGTGGTGACCACTAAAATAACCACTGGTCGGAGTAATGATTATGAAAATTTCTTTCACTGTTATTCTACAAAAAGATGAAATTCTTACCAACGTGGTTATTTTTAGATCCACTAGAGGGAGTAATGCCCCGCAGATGTGTATTTCTTAATGGAAAAGGTTTGCTTGTCACTGAGTTGGTAAATAAATTTGGGGTAACAGTATTGTCAAATTTCAGCAGCCAGGGTGTCCTCAGTCTCGCTCTGTGTTTATGAACGCGGCTGGGTGACAGAGGGGAGCTCTAGACTGCCCCGCATCTGTCCCACTTCTTTCTCTCCCCTCTAATGTGGTTCCTTAATTTTCTAATTCTGCCTACTGTCCTGAGGCGATATTGATATGCAAATAAGCTTCAGCATTCAAAAACTGAAGCTTTTGAGACTCTGACTTTCATTTTTTAGAGATTCTGAGTTTGGTGCCGTCGCCCCACGACAGGGAATAAATGATTCCGACTTGATGTCTATTGCAGCTTTCAGGAGCAAGTCTTCTTCTGACTCAGAACCCGCCCCTGGGCCGCCCGGGGGTCTCCCTGGACCGGAGCTCTGACGCTGGGGGAACGCCAGGGAAGGAAGAGGGGAAACCTCGTTATCGATGCTAAATGATGTCCTCTCGAATAACCCATTTCTTCTCATCTTCTGTCTCCTATGAAGCGAGGGTAAAGAAGGAGCTTCAAATTAGACATGTGCTCTGTTTTTCAAAACTTAAAAAGCTTAAAGTAATTTATAGCCATGCTTTTCAAATTTTTAAGAAGTACCAAAAGGCTTCTAGTGAAAAGTGTAGCAAACTGGGCTCGTCTTCCCTCTCGTGCCACTCCTCAGAGCAGTGGCTTTGTAAAACAAAATCTTTATTGAAGTAAAATTCACATGCAGTGAAATACGTACACAGACTGGAGATTGGTTTTGATATATAGGTTCCAGTTTTTAGTTCCCACCACCATCAAGATACGAGGTGTTTCCACTACCCCTGAAAACGCCTTCCTACCCCTTCCTGTCATGCTGTACAGGAAAGTAAAATTAATTCAGTTCACCATCATGAACATTAAATGGCCACTGATTAGAGCGGTGATTGTAGAATCTGTCACTATTGTTTGAGAAAAGGTGGAATAGTTATAAATGTGGGTTATACTTTAGATCCACTAGAGGGAGCAAGGAGGTCCAATTGATCAGTATTTTCTTCTCTTGTGTTTTTGAAATATCATTGCCTGAGAAACCCGCTAGAATTTACTCAGATGTTTTCTTCTAAGAGTCTTACGGTCTTAGCTCTTACATTAGGGCCTGTGATCCATTTTGAGCTAAATTTTGTGTATCGTGTGGGGGAAGGGTCCAAATTCAGTCCTTTGCATGTGGCTGTCCAATGGTCCTAGTGCCATTTGTTGAAAAGATACCCTGTCCTCAGTTGGATTTTCTTGGTACCCTTTTGAAAATTAGTTGATCATGAATGTATAGCCTGCCTGCTTGCTTGCTTGCTTGCTTTCCTTCTTTCTTCCTTTCCTTCCTTTTTTTCTCTCTTTCTCTCCTCTCTCTCTCTCCTGCACCCCCTTTCTCTTTCTGACAGCATCTCACTCTGTCACCCTGGGTACAGTGCCAGGAGTCATCATAGCTCACAGCAACCTCAAACTCTTGGGCTCAAGCAATCCTGCTTCAGCCCCCTGAGTAGTTGTGACTATAGGCTCCCGCCACAACCTCTGGCTAGTTTGTCTATTTTTAGGAGAGATGGGGTGTCACTCTTGCTCAGGCTGGTCTCGAACTCCCAAGCTCAAGCAATGCACCCGAAAGGCTTATTTTTTAACTCTAAGTTTTCTTCCATTGATCTAAACGTCTGTCCTTATGCCAGATCCACACTGTCTTTGATCATAGGAGCGTTAAAGTAAGTTTTGACAGGGCGGCGCCTGTGGCTCATCGAGTAGGGCGCCGGCCCCATATACTGAAGGTGGCGGGTTCAAACCCGGCCTCAGCTGAACTGCAAAAACAGAAAAATAGCTGGGCGTTGTGGCGGGTGCCTGTAGTCCCAGCTACTCCAGAGGCGGAGGCAAGAGAATCGCCTAAGCCCAGGAGTTGGAGGTTGCTGTGAGCTGTGTGACGCCAGGGCACTCTACTGAGGGCGATGAGGTGAGACACTGTCTCTACAAAAATAAATAAATAAATAAATAAAATAAAGCAAAACTAAAGGAAAAAAAAAACACTCCTCTTAAAAAAAAAAAAGTAAGTTTTGACATCAGGATGTATAAGTCCTTCCACTTTGTTCTGCATTCTCTGGATTGTTTTAGCTATTTATGTCCTTTGCATTTCTACATGAATTTTAGATCAGTTTGTCAATTTCTGCAAAAAAAAAAAAAAAAAAAAAAGCCAAATGGGATTTTTAATAGAGATCACATGGAGTCTTAGATCAATTTGTGCAGAATTGCTGTCGTGGTAATATCGGGTCTTCCAATCCATGACAATGCATCTTCATTTATTTAAATCTTCTTGATTTCTTTGAACAAAGTTTTATGGTTTTCAGACTGTATTTTGCACTTCTTTTGTTAAATTTATTCCTAAACATTTTATTCTTTTGAATGCCATATTGCAAATGAAATAGCTTTCTTATTTCATTAGGGATTATTGATTGCCAATGTTTAGAATAAAATTGATTTTTGTATGTTGTTCCCTTTACACTGATGAACTCACTTGTTAGTTTAGTCATTTTTTTTTTTAAGTGGGGCCCTTAGGATCTTCTATATGCATGATTGTGTTGTCTGAGAATAAAGATCGTTTTATTTCTGATTTTCCAATCTGGGTACCTTTTATTTTTTTCTTGGCTAAAACCTCCACTACGATGTTGAAGAGGAGTCCTAAGAGTCGACATCTTCCTCATGTTCTCTATCTTTTGGGTAGCAGAAATGCAAAATTTTGATAAATGCAAATTATCAATTCTTTTTTGTTTTATAGTCAGTGCTTTTTGTGTTCCAAGAAATCTTTGCCTACTACAAGTTTGCGAAAAAATGTCTTCTTTCTTTTTTTTTTTTTTTATAGAAGTTTTGTAGTTTATCTTCTAAATTTAGGTCTATGATTCGTTTCACATTAGTTTTTGTGTGTGAGGTAGGAGATAAGATTCTTTTTTTTTGAGACAGAGCCTCAAGCCATCACCCTGGATAGAGTGCTGTGGCATCACAGCTCACAGCAACCTCAAATTCCCGGGCTCAAGCGAGTCTCCTGCCTCTGTCTCCCAAGTAGCTGGGACTACAGGCACCTGCCACAACACCCGGCCATTTTTTGGTTGCAGCTGTCATTGTTGTTTGGCAGGTGGGGCTGGATTCGAACCCGCCAGCTCAGGTGTAGGTGGCTGGCGCCTTAGCCCGTTGAGCCACAGGCTCCGAGCTGAGATAAGATTCTTTTAAAAAATTTATAACTGTACCTATATATGAAGAAACATATATGGATATAAATAGCTAATTGTTTCAGTATTGCTTGTTGAAAAGACTAATCTTTACTTCATTGAATAACATTTGCATCTTTACTGAAAATCAAATGAAGTTTACCAGGGTTACATATAATTTAGGGCAGTGTTTTTCAAACATTTTTTTATCTCACAGTACACTTGAATTTATAGTTAAACTTCCGTGGCATACTTAAATTATGTTGATCAAGAAAAGAGTGAAAAAAAGAATGTGTATTGAAAACACATCTTCAAAAATAATTGAATTAATGATCTTTAAAAATGTTCACAGTTGGGTGGCGCCTGTGGCTCAAAGGAGTAGGGCACCGGCCCCCTATACTGGAGGTGGTGGGTTCAAACCGAGCCCCGGCCAAAAAAAAATTGCAAAAAAAAAAAAAAAAATGTTCGCAGCACGTCTAAAACCTCTCATGGCACCCCAGTGGAAAATCACTGATTTAGGTTATTTTGGCCTCATAAAATGAGTTTGAAAGCATTCTCTCTTCTATTTCATGAAAAGTTTTCGATTAAATTGATATTTTTTCTTCCTTTTGCAGTCTATTTTGCTGTTCTGTTATTAGGTACACACATTTAGCATAATCACATAATTGATAAAAATTACCAGTGAAATTATATGGGCTTGAAATTTTCTTTGTTGAAAAGTTTTTGATTACCAGTTCAATTTCCTTAATAAAGAGCTATTCTATTTCTTTTTGAGTCTCTCTTGGTAAGCTGTGTTTTTCAAGGACTTTATCCATGTCATCCAAGTTGTCAAATTTATTGTCATAAAGTTGTTAATATTAATTGTCCTTTTAATTTTTTAAATTATAATGATTTGTCCTCTTTCATTTCTGATATTGGTGATTTGTGTCTTCTCTCTTTTTTTTTTCTTGATAGGTCTTACTTATTCTTATCAATTTGTTAATCTTTCAAGGAACTAACTGTGAGATTTGTTAGTTTTTTTTTTCTCTTTGTCTGCTTTGTAAATGTTCTTCTTTTTCTGGATTGTTAAATATTAACTTTGAATATCGATTTTTAACTCATTCTTTCCTAATAAAGGCATTTACATTGTGAATGTTTCTGTAAGCACGGTTTTTAACTACTTTTTTCTAATTTTGTATGTCGTTTGAATTAGCGTTCAGTTTTAAATATTTTATAATTTCCATTATTGTTTCCTCTTTGATCTGTACATTATTTGGAAGTATACTGTTTTATTCTCAAACATTCGGGGACTTTGTAGATGTCTTGGGTTTACTGGTTTGTAATTTTGTTCTGCTGTGGTAAGAGGACGTCCTGTCTGAGATTTTACTCCTTTGACATGCATCGAGGCTTAGTGTCAGGCCCAGCACTTGGTCCTATCTTGGAGGATGCTGCACATGCACTTGAAAACAACGTCCGTTATATATTTGTCAAGGGCACATCTGTAAATGTTAATTACGCAAAGTTATTTGATAATGTTCTTCAGATTTTCAGTTTGCCTCTTTGATCAATTACTGATAGAAGGGTGTGAAAATACCCAACTATGGCTGTAGGGTCGTTCCCTTCCCCCTTTACTCCTAACCTTTTTTAGCTTTGTCTATTTTGCAGTTCTGTTGTTAGGTACACGCATTTAGCATAATCGCATCTTCCTAATGATTTATCGTTTATCATTATGAAATCTTCGACTTTAGCTCTAGTGATACTCACTGTCTTGAAGTCTACTTTTCTGATATTAAATAGCCATGGTAGCCTTCTTATGCTTCCTGTGTGTGGTAAATACCTTTCTATACTTTGACTTTCAACCACACTTTAATTTTATATTTCAAGTATATTTTATAGTATATTTTATATAGGTAGCATGTAGTTGGATATTGCTTTTGTATGTAGGCTCACATTCTTTGCCTGTTAATTGAAACATATGCATCGATTACAGCTAATGCAATTATTGGTGTGATTGAGGATAAGTCCACCCCTTTTTTTGTTTTGTTTTTCAGTCTCTCTTCTTTTGGTTTAATAAATAGCTTTTGGATTTCCTTTTATTTCTTCTATTGATTTTTAAGCTACTCCTATAACATTTTTATTTTTTAGTGGTTGCTCTAAAATTATTCAGAGAGCCTACCAGATCTCACTTGGAATTATACCCTTTCCCCTTGCAAATTTCACTCCTATCACTTCTCGTTTCACATCTTGGGTTTTCTGCATCACAGTTCATGGCTCGTGCTTCACAAAATGTAGTAATCTTACAATGGGATATTCCATTTATCCACTTACTTCACCCCATACTTTATGCTGTAATTGTCATTGTGTCTTTTATTTCTATATACTTTATTATTATTATTATGTTTTTAGACACAGTTTCATTATGTCACCCTTGGTAGAGTGCCGTGGCATCACAGCTGTCAGCAACCTCCAACTCTTGGGTTTAAGCGATTCTCTTGCCTCAGCCTCCCAAGTAGCTGGGACTACAGGCATCTGCTACAATGCCTGGCTATTTTTTAGTTGTAGGTATCATTGTTGTTTAGCAGGCCTGGGCTGGATTTGAACCTGCCAGCTTTGGTGTATGTGGCCAGCACCCTAGCCGCTGAGCTATAGGTGCCAGGTCTATTTCTACATACTTTATAAGTCCCACCCTATAGTGCTATTATTTTGCTTTAAGCAGTCCTCTTTAAAGACAAATTATGAGAAGGAAGAAACCTGGGTATGTTTACCCAGATATTTACCATGAATAGTGTTTTTCAGTCCTGTGAATTCAAGGCCCAATCTGGTATCAGTTTCCTTTAGCCTGAAGAACTTCTTTTAGCATTTTTTGTAGTACAAGTCTAGTGGTGAAAAAAATTATTTTAGTTTTCATTTATCTGAAAATATCTTTATTCCATATCATTTTGGGAGGATATTTTCTTTCTTTTTTCTTTTTTCTTTTTTTTTGAGACAGAGCCTCAAGCTGTCACCCTGGGTAGAGTGCCGTGGCGTCACAGCTCACAGCAACCTCCAATTCCTGGGCTCAAGCGAGTTTTCTGCCTCTGCCTCCCAAGTAGCTGGGACCACCCACCACAACACCCGGCCATTTTTTGATTGCAGAAGTCATCGTTGTTTGGCGGGCCCAGGCTGGATTTGAACCTGCCAGCTCAGGTGTACGTGGCTGGTGCCTTAGCCCGTTGAACCACAGGCGCTGAGCCTGGGAGGATATTTTCACTGACTATAGACTTCACTGTTGACAGTATATTTCTTCAGCACTTTAAGGATATCATTCCATCACCAACTGGCTTCCATTATTTCTTATGAGACATCAGTGATCTTCTTTTAATCTTTGTTCCCTGAGTATAATGTGTCTCTTTCCCCCTCTCTGGCTGCCTTCAACTTTTTTTTTTTTAATATTTAGCTTACAGCAGTTTGACTATGATGTGACTAGATGTGATTTTCTTTGTATTCATTTTTCTCACTGTATTCCAAGCTTCTTGAATTTGTAAGTTTTATTTTCTTGTTGTACCAAATTTGGGAGATTTTTGACCATTCCTTGTTTTTTTTTGTTT
This sequence comes from Perodicticus potto, assembly GCA_963574655.1. Taxonomy (NCBI): domain Eukaryota; kingdom Metazoa; phylum Chordata; class Mammalia; order Primates; family Lorisidae; genus Perodicticus; species Perodicticus potto. Next base: position 30,859 of record CAUYRH010021040.1, on the reverse strand, counting down.
TTGAGACATAGCCTCAAGCTGTCACCCTGGATAGAGTGCTGTGGCATCACAGCTCACAGCAACTTCCAATTCCTGGGCTCAAGCGAGTCTCCTGCCTCCGCCTCCCAAGTAGCTGGGACTAAAGGCGCCCGCCACAACACTCGGCCATTTTTTGGTTGCAGCCATCATTGTTGTTTGGCGGGCCCAGGCTGGATTCAAACCTGCCAGCTCAGGTGTACGTGGCTGGCACCTTAGCCCATTGAGCCACAGGCGCCGAGCCTGACCATTCCTTTTTGAAATATTTTATGTTCCTTGCCTTCTCCATAAAGGACTTCAATTACACATATTGTCAGACTTTGAGGTTGTATTCAGCTTTTATGTCTGTTCTTCAAACTGGATAATTTTTATTGATTCATCTTAAAGTATGTTTATTCTCCCTTCTGCCACATCTGAACTATTGTTATAATTATTCAGTAAAGTTTTCATTTTAGATATTGTACTTTTCAGTTCTAAAATTTTGTAGTTCATATTTCTTGCTGAAATTTAAAACAATTCTGTGAATTTTTTTTTTTCTTTAGAGACAGAGTCTCACTTTATTGCCCTCAGTAGAGTGCCCTGGTGTCACAGCTCACAGCAACCTCCAACTCCTGGGCTTAGGTGATTCTCTTGCCTCAGCCTCCCGAGTAGCTGGGACTACTGGTGCCCGCTACAACGCCCGGCTATTTTTGGTTGCAGTTTGGCTGGGGCTGGGTTCAATTCCATGAATATTTTATAGCTGCTTTAAAGTCTTTGTCTATTAATTTCAACACTGTATCATCTTGGGTTTTATTTTTATTGAGTGGATTGTTTTCGCATGATTATTGGTCATGTTTTCCCATTTATTTGTATGTATGAAGTTTTTAAAAGTGTATCCTGGACTTTTTTGGGGGGGGGGGACAGAGTCTTACGATGTCACCCTCAGTAGAGTGCAGTGGCGTATAGCTCACAGCAACCTCAAACTCTTGGGCTTAAGTGATTCCCTTGCCTCAGCCTCCCAAGTAGCTGGGACTACAGGCACCTGCCACAATGCCTGGCTATTTTTTTGTTGCAGTTGTCACTGTTGTTTAGTTGGCCTGGGGTGGGTTTGAACCTGCCAGACTGGGTGTATGTGGCCTGTGCCCTAGTCCCTGAGCTACTGGCGCTGCCGTGGACATTTTGTATGATATTGATATATTGTAGGAACTCTGGATTCTATTACAGTTTTCTGAAAAATGTTTCCTTTTGTTCTATCAAGCAGTCTAATTGGTGGCTAATCACCTTGAACTTGAGGCTTCTTCAACTTTGTCAGGGTGAGTGTGTTCAGTTTTTCCCTCATTCTTATGGTAAACCCTTAGTTCTGGACAATAGTCTTAGTTCTGAAATGCAGTGGGTCTGTGGTTTTAACAGAAAGCAAGAGTGTTTACTAAGTCCCTCTAACTTGGCAGGACTCCAGATGTAAACTGTCGTTCCTACAGTAGGTGACAGCTGAAATCTCTTAAGTCTTCCAGCTATTGTTTTTTAGTAGGTTTCTTGGAACTTCCCTGCACATGCCCAGTTCAAGTTCAGCTAAGAGTCTGTGGGGGAGTTTATGTACAAATATGGTGACTCCTTACTCGATGGCTCTTTTCCCCTGAGTTTTCTCCCTTCAATTTTCAGCTTCTCCGGGTGCTTCTAGCTCTAACACCCCAAGCCAGCTCAGGCTTTCTATTTCTTTTCTTTTCTTTCTTTCTTTCTTTTTTTTTTTATGGTTGGGGATTCATTGAGGGTACAAGAAACCAGGTTATGCTGATTGCATTTATTAGGTAAAGTCCCTCTTACAATTGTGTCTTGCCCCCAAGAGGTGTATCACGTACCGAGACCCCCACCCTTTCCCTCCTTCCCTTGCTCTGCTCTTCCTTTCCCCCACCCCTCCTTCCTTCCCTCTCTCTCTCTCTGCTTTCCCCATCCCCCACCCCCACCTTATACTAGGTCATTAATTGTCCTCATATCAAAGCTGAGTACATGGGATTCATGCTTCTCCATTCTCGTGATGCTTTTAAGAATAATGTGTTCCACTTCCATCCAGGTTAATACAAAGGCTGTAAAGTGTCCATTATTTTTAATGGCTGAATAGTATTCCATAGTGTACATATATCACAGCCTGTTAATCCATTCCTGGGTTGGTGGACATTTAGGCTGTTTCCACGTTTTGGCGATTGTAAATTGAGCCGCGATAAACAGTCTAGTGCAAGTGTCCTTATGATAAAAAGATTTTTTTCCTTCTGGGTAGATGCCCAGTAATGGGATTGCAGGATCAAATGGGAGGTCTAGCTTGAGTTCTTTGAGGGTTCTCCATACTTCCTTCCAAAAAGATTATATCAGTTTGCAGTCCCGCCAGCAGTGTAAAAGTGTTCCTTTCTCTCCACACCCACACCAGCATCTGAAGTTTTGAGATTTTGTGATGTGGGCCATTCTCGCTGGAGTTAGATGGTATCTCAGGGTGGTTTTGATTTGCATTTCTCTAATAATTAGGGACGATGAGCATTTTTTCCTATGTTTGTTAGCCATTCGTCTGTCTTCTTTAGAGAAGGTTGTATTCATGTCTCTTGGCCACTGATATATGGGATTGTTGGCTTTTTTCATGTGGATTAATAAGACAATGCTTCTTATCAGTGAATTTTAACAAAAGATTATAAAGCAAGTAATTTTTCTCATTTTACTTTAACATATATAGACAACTTCTCCATATGTATAAGGGCTATATGTTGCAAATAAAGACTTCCAAGTTTATAAAAAAGAGGGAAAAGCTCATGTTGATAAACCTTCTAAATAGAGAGTTGTGACTTCCAGTGGCCAAATGAGGTAAATGATAGCCAACATTTCTCACTCCCTGAACCAGGAACACCCAGAGGCCCACTATAGTCTTGGGTTCTCACTGGCCGTGCAGGTACCTTCTTGTCATTTCAGCTTAAAGGTCCCAGGATCTCCATCCATCTCCATATGTCTGTGTCCCATGGGCACCATCACTGGGAAGGCAGAACTAGCCATTGCTCTATTCCCACCACTCACTCATCACCTGGAGTAGACTGAGTTTGAAAACACATACCTGACACAGTCATTGAAAAGCTGTGAGATCATACTAAAAACAGTACACAGACTTCTGGAATTTGGTATTTTCACATAACATCTTCTAAGATCTTTCCTTCACATGGAGTACTTCTATTATTATTATTATTATTATTATTATTTTGCAGTTTTTGGCTGGGGCTGGGTTTGAACCCACCACCTCTGGTATATGGGGCCAGTGACATACTCCTTTGAGCCACAGGCACTGCCCTGGAGTACTTCAATTTTTATGAACATAGTCACACAAAACTAACTTTAAATGGAATAGTCTCTGGAATATAGCAACATAATCTAGCCACTTTCCTATTGACAGGCATTCCTTATTTATTGGCAGGTTAACGTTGGGAAACCATGACAGATTTTCCTTATTTATTAATTTTTAAAAAGTCTCTCAAATAACTAGCCTTATGTGCTAATCTCTGCATACATTTCTTAGAGTGAGTTGCTAGTACATTGGTTACAACCTGTGAAAATTGACACACATTGAGCTGAACTGCTTGCTCTGGTAAAATTAAGACATTTTATACATCCAACATATGCTCCGTTGCCACTATCCTCAGCAACCATCCTAGGCAAAAACAACCTTACTGTTTAGTTTACATCGACTCACAGCAACCTCCAACTCTTGGGCTCAAGTGATCCTCTTGCCTCAGTTTTTCCATTTTTAGTAGAGACGGGGTCTTGCTTTCGCTCAGGCTAGTCTTGAACTTGTGAGCTCAAGCAATCCACTTACCTCGGTCTAGTGCTAGTTTTCTTCTTAAATTTTCATGTATTAAGGGTTTTATGATTACTAGTATTATGCCTGCTTTGAAACACCTTTCTTTTTTTTTTTTTGAAACAGAGCCTCAAGCTGTCACCTTGGGTGGAGTGCCGTGGCATCACAGCTCACAGCAACCTCCAATTCCTGGGCTCAAGTGAGTCTCCTGCCTCTGCCTCCCAAGTAGCTGGGACTACAGGCGCCCGCCACAAGGCCCGGCCATTTTTTGGTTGCAGCCGTCATTGTTTGGTGGGCCCGGGCTGGATTTGAACCTGCCAGCTCAGGTGTACGTGGCTGGCGCCTTAGCCCATTGAGCCACAGGCTGCGAGCCTGAAACACCTTTCTTATCCCACTATGAAATTTTTTGTGCACATTTTCTTGCAGTACCTTTCTGTGTTCAGTTTTTGAGGTTTTTCTGAGACAAAGTCTCATTCTGTTTCCTAGGCCAGAGTGCTGTGGCATCATCATAGCTCACAGCAACTTCAAACTCCTGGGCTCAAATGATCCTCTTGCCTCAGTCTTCTTAAGCAGCTGGTACTGCAAGCTGCCTACCACCATGCCTGGCTAATTTTTTCTATTTTTAGTAGAGAACGGGGTGTCACCCTTGCTCAGGTTGGTCTTGAACTCCTGAGCTCAAGGGATCCTCCTGCCTTGGCCTTCCAGAATGCTAGGATTACAGGCATGAGCCACCATTCAGTTTTTTGTTGTTTTTTTTAAATACTTTTTTTTTTTTTTTAAGAGATAAGAGTCTCACTTTGTCATGCTCAGTAGAGTACCATGGTGTCACAGCTCACAGCAACCTCCAGCTCTTGGGCTTAGGTGATTCTCCTGTGTCAGCCTCCAGAATAGCTGGGAATACAGGTGCCTGCCACAATGCCCGGCTGTTTTTTGTTGCACTTTGGCCAGGGCTGGATTTGAACCTGCTACCCTCAGTATATGGGGCTGGTGCCCTACTCACTGAGCCACAGGTGATGGCCTATATGTTTTTTTTGAGACAGAGTCTTAAGCTGTCACCCTGGGTAGAGTGCCGTGGTGTCACAGATCATAGCAAGCTTAAACTCCTGGGCTTAAGTGATTCTCTTGCCTCAACCTCCCAAGTAACTGGGACGACAGGCTCCTGCCACAATGCCCGGCTATTTTTGTTGCTGTTGTTGTCATTGTTGTTTGGCAGGTCCGGGCTGGATTCAGACCAGCCAGTTCAGGTATATGGGGCTGGTGCCCTAGCCATTGAGGTAAAGGTGCAGAGCCCCCATATTCAGTTTTTATGTGCCATCTGGAATGTGTTTTGATTTAAGAGGCAGCTTTATTTTTTTCCCAAATAGCCAGCACAGTGGTCCAGCATCTTACATCCTATTTTCTCACCACTGATACAGAATTTCTAAGGCACCAGTTTTCTTTCTAAAAACATATGCACAAGAAAATAAAATGGAATAAAAAGGCATATGGTGAAACAGAACACATTACTGACTTTGAATGGTCCTTTCTGGAGGCAACCTCATGAATAGTTTCCTGTGTATCCTTTCAGATCTTACACTGCACATGTCACATAAATGGAGGTGGGACACCTATGCTGTTTCTAGTCTTTTGCTGCTTCAAACAGTACTGCAATGAATGTCCTTATATAAACTGCTCACAAGTAAGACATAAAATTCCTAAAATTTTATATTTAAACATATATTTTTGGCTGGGCGAGGTGGCTCATGCCTGTAATCCTAGCACTCTGGGAGGCCAAGGCGGTTGGATTGCTTGAGCTCACGAATTTGAGACCAGCCTGAGCAAAAGCAAGACCTTGTCTCTATTAAAAATAAAAAAAACTGAGGTAAGAGGATCGCTTGAGCCCAAGTTTGAGGTTGCTGTGAGCTATGACACCACGGCATTCTACCCAGGGTGACAGCTTGAGACTCTGTCTCCAAATTAAAAAAAAAAGAAATATATGTGTGTGTGTGTGTGTATATATATATATGTATATATATTTCCTAGAATTGATGCATTAAAAAAATGGGCCTTTTAATACTTGATATTGACAACTGCTTTCCACAGAAACTGCAGTTATAGACATCACCAAAATGTCTGAGTTTGACTGATCTTTTCCAAATTTAAAATAACTGTAGGTTCTGGTGCCCACTTTGTTTGAGAAGTTAGGCAAAACCAGGGAAAAAAATCTAATGGACATGAAATTCATTGCTACACTTATTTCTGACCTTCAGGGGTCATTTTGTGGGTGGCTACTCCAAAAATAAACAATCAAAAATTCATAATCTTGTAAGTTGACTTGAAATTGTATATAATATATGGGGAAATGAAATAAATGACAGACAAAAGTCTAATGATTTAGGATCACAGATGATGTTAATCTGGCTTAGAGGCCAAGTAGAAGTAGGATAGAGTTGGAAATCCTGGAAGAATTACCTTCTGTGATGAATGGGAAGGGAGGAAACAGCCTCGGGTGAAGAACAGCACGTGAAAATTGTGGAACAGAAACGTAACTTACATCTTCTCCAGCAGGTAGAAGGCAATGATATGGAGGGGTCAAAGACAGCGAAGTCAATGTCACAGGACCGTTCAATCACCCATAAGGACCTATGACACACACAAAAAAACTAAATGTCAGTTCTGATCTCTATATATTCTAGGAGATATAAGTTAGAAAAACAAGCAGAAGAGGCCAGTATTGTTATTCACTGCCAGAATGGGTCTAAATAGCCAGCCTATAAGAAATTAGGAAGCCAGGCAAAGTAGCTCATACCTGTAATCCTAGCACTCTGGGAAGCCTTGGTGGGTAGATCACCTGAGCTCAGGAGTTTGAGACTAGCATGACCAAGAGCGAGACCTTGTCTCTAAAAATAGCCGGATGTTGTGGTGGTCGCCTGCAGTCCCTGATACTTGGGAGGCCGAGGCAAGGGGATCACTTGAGCCCAAGAGTTTGTGGTTGCTGTGAGCTATGAGGCCACAGCACTTACTCTACTAAGGGCGACAAGAGGGTGCTGTGAGCTACGAGGCCACAGCCCTTACTCTACTAAGGGTGACAAAGCGAGATTCTGTCTCAAAAAAAAAAAAAGAGAGAAAGAAAAAAGAAATTAGGACTATGTAATATTATCTATTACACTCTTTTAGTGTGAAAACAGTCTGGGCCAATAGTTTAGTGACTATTCCTTCTTCCCACCCCCAAAACTGTTTGGGGATGGGGGGCAGTTTCTTCATATCTACTGGCCTCTTTGTTACTACATGTATTTTATTTCAGAATTTCCTTGTCTAAAAACTGGGAAGCATGGTTCAACCCCAGAGCCGTTTGTTTTATTCAACAGCCTTACTATCAAAACTTTACCTCTGTGGAAAATACTGGAATAGATGCTATAAGAGAATTCTACACAAGATTAAATCTATCACTCAGGATTTTAATAACCACAAATCAACAACTTACAGTGACTTAAAGGTACTCAGATGCTAAAGTGCCTTCTGAAATTAAATTATGTTCAGTAAAAGCTAGGTTAAATACTAAAGATTTTGAATAAACTCAAATAAACTACAATTTTTGTTATATTAAAATAATACCTACCTTAGAGGTGGTTTCCCAAATAACTAACAAATTTCTTTCTCTAACTATTTTACCAGGTTTTCAAATTGATAAAATAGGTATTCTTTCATTTGGTAACTACTTTATATAACAAAAAACTTCAAATATGAGACTTTACATTTATTTACCTACCTTAGAGGTGGTTTCCCAAATAACTAACAAATTTCTTTCTCTAACTATTTTACCAGGTTTTCAAATTGATAAAATAGGTATTCTTTCATTTTTTAACTACTTTATATAACAAAAAACTTCAAATGTGAGACTTTACATTTATTTATTTATTAATAAATTCATTATGATTTTTGAAAAAAAAGTTTTAAAATGTTCTGTGCACATGTTAACGTAGGTTAGGCCATCCAAAAGACAATGCAAAGAGTCAACATTAAGTCATGTTTTAGGATGATACAAATGAGAACAAATAACAAGGTCATGGTACTTGTTAAGTAAAGACAACCAAAGTAAACTGTACTTCAAATATGTTTATATAAAAGTGTATTAAAGATGACTTTAAAATAGCATCCATCTTTTCTTTTAAATGGGCACAGACTCATCTGCAATCATGTACAAATATAACAAACCGGACTAACAACTTTCTTAATCTATTATTACTCTTTAACAAATACAATTCCTTGCTGCTTTATGCAAACCAACAATATAGAATGAAGTCATTAGAAAAATATGAACCTTTCTGAATCTATATTACATTTTTAAGTTAAATTGGAAAATACAGATTAGAGCATATGAAACGTATGAATTTCAGATTTACATATTATCTGTATCTAACATTATTAGACATGGTCTTTATTTTGGCTGAAATGCAAAAATATGATTAATTTCTTAGTAACAGAATAGCTAAAAATAATTTCCATTGATAGCAGTGCTAGTCCCTAGCAAAATTTTGTAAGCAAAACTTACATGTAAGTTACTATCTATTCAATGCCCAAAATATGCAGAACCAAACCCTAAGCTCTTAATATACATTTGCCTTAAAGATAACTGAATGGAGATCTCATGTCTGAAAATCTTTGAACATTCCTGTAAACATAGTCAAAAATTTGCTTTCTAATAGAAATAAAATTCACATAAACATTACGTATTTGATTTCAACAGACCTGATGGTTAAACTCACTTATGACACATTGGATCATACTACTAAGTACGTAAAAAGTTTTAAAAATATCATCCTTATGTAAAGATGAAACTAAACTTTGTAAACGTGTTCATTTTTAATAGCTAACAGACTATAGCTGCTCTTTGGTTTGGCATAGTCTCAGGTACCAAATATTCAAGTAAATTTATACCTAGGTAAACCACGTCTCCTATCTAATTTGTTTTTAATGGCAATGGCAAGACCTGAAATTCAACTTTATTCTCCTTAAATGTTTTCATAAATATTCAAGTGTTTGAAGGACCAAAGATAGTTTCATTTTCATTTTGACCTTTTCTCCCTGAATAGTTGATAGCAATAATCAATACCAGTTGAAATACCAAAGAGGCAGCCTTCCCGGCAGGTATACATACCACAAGTAGGCTCTTGCTGAATGGTCATTAATATGTATGAATTCAGCTAAATAATAATTAGAATTAATAAAATATTGGCCATAAATGAAATCAAAGACAACTAATTAAAAAGCTTTAACTGAAAATTTCTGAAAAGGTGTTTACTATACTAGTAAAGAGGAGGTTAAATAACATAGATTAAAAGAATCGAGAAAGATTTCAATACCACAAAAGTGCCTGAACAGGAAAATTGTTTCTTCAGTTGGTAGCCAGCACATGCAAATCTTTTGATCTAAATGTAAAAATACTCACAAAAAGTACCAGGAGAACATTTCTGAAAGTATTATGTTTAAACATTTAGTATTTCCTTATAATATGCAAACTGTCAAAGTGAAGTTACGTTTTCGGTTGGTAATTGATATCGCTTAACTTTCATTCCAGTTTCACAGAATCAAGATTTTTAAGCTAAGTTGAAATGAAGGCAAAAGAATCCACACTATAGTATTCCAAACTATGTTTTCTTTTCTTTTTTTTTTTTTTAAGAGACAGACTCTCACTTTATTGCCCTTGGTAGAGTGCTGTGAAGTCACAGCTCACGGCAACCTCCAACTCCTGGGCTTAGGACAATTCTCTTGCCTCAGCCTCCCAAGTAGCTGGGACTAGAGGTGCCTGCCACAATGCCTGGCTATTTTTTTTGTTGCAATTTAGCTAAAGCCAGGCTCAAACCAGCCACCCTCAGTATATGGGACCAGCGCCCTACCCACTGAGCCACAGGTACAGCCTCCAAACTGTGTTTTCAAAGGTAATCATCCCTGTTTCAAAGGGGAAAAAGTTTATTCCTTTTAAAATCCAGCATTAGTATAGCCAGTGAAAATTAGCAAATCTTACAAATTGCAAACCCACAATAGCAACTATGAAATTTGTTATATTAGGAAATGATAGAGACTGTCCCTAGTATATTGTCTAGACTTTAGAAAGTAGTCTAAAAAAATTGTTGGATAGGGCAGTGCCTGTTGCTCAAAGGAGTAGGGTGCCGGCCCCATATGCCAGAGGTGGCGAGTTCAAACCCAGCCCCAGCCCAAAACTGCAAAAAAAAAAAATTGTTGGATGAATGAAAAGTAGGGTTATTTTGCAAAATTTGGCATCACAGAATGTTAGAAGTCATCAAGTCCAACTTACTCTTAACATCCCTCCAATGCAATCCCATTTTACATATAAGGAGACTTATGGGCGGTGCCTGTGGCTCAAAGGAGTAGTGCACCGGCCCCATATGCTGGAGGTGGTGGGTTCAAACCCAACCCCAGCCAAAAACTGAAAAAAAAAAAAAAAAAAAGGAGACTATAACCTAAATGCTGGTAAGAATTTAGCTCTGCCTACCTCCTGGAAGCAATTAACAATTCCAGTGTGTGTGTGTCTATTTAATTAAACAGTATAAATGAAGAATAATATTTCTACACTATTTATAGGCTACTGTTCTTTCCCTTAAATGCAGAATTTCTGTGTTATAGCTTAGATTTTAAAAGGGAAAAGGAGAAATGAGTCTTGTCAGAAAGGAGTTGCTGTTACTACATAGGAAGTCAGATTTAAGATAATACATTGAAGAGTGGAACCTTCCACTTTTCAGAGATTGGGGAATTTAAAATGACTACTCAGGTTAGCATTTCTTCCTGAGAGCCATGTTCTATTAAATAGTTTTTTGGCTAGTTTGAACTGTATTTTCAGTCACTGCTTAAGCTGCTATAGGTTACTATAAAAGCTTCAAAGAAATTTTTAATCATTGACAAATGAAATTTGAAAGCCAACTCAACATGTTTTATTCTAATACCTTTAGGACTCAAAAAAAAAATTTTTTTTTTTTGAGACAGTCTATGTTGCCCTTGGTAGAGTGCTGTGGCATCACAGCTCACAGCAACCTCAAACTCTTGGGCTTAACTGATTCTTTTACTTCAGCCTCCCAAGTAGCTGTGACTACAGGTGCCTGCTACAATGCCTGGCTATTTTTTGTTGTTGTTGTGGTTGTCGTAGTTGTCATTGTTTGTTTGGCAGGTCCAGGTTGGGTTCTAACCCACCAGCACCGGTGTCTGTGGCTGGCACCCTAACCGCTGAGCTACAGGCCCCGAGCCACAAAGTATTTTTTAACAGCTTATGCAATAGCCTACCTCTATTCCCTTTGCTTTTCTTCTAGGCACTCCCAGCACTTCCTACTGTGTTCAATATTTCTACAGCACATGTAACTGTGTGTTTCCCTGCCCATATGTATATACCCCTGAAAGTTTAACAAAAACATTATTAAAAGGCAGAAAGAAGTCAAACTATTTCTTAGACCACCATATGTCCTTTAAGCCTTGGGCATACATTATGTACTACATGGTTGAATTAAAGCTTATAACTAAGCCTTCAATGAATTATACCAATGCATTCTACATTCTCAATGATTATATCTTGATATCTGAATCCTTCTGAGTGTTATTTTATAGCCAACAATAAAAAAACTTTATTAAAAATGTTGAAAAGTATAAAATAGTAATTATAAATTAGCAAATACCCAATTTTAAAAAGTGGTTTTCTTTTCCTTATACAGTACAAGCAACAATAATTTGGATATTATTCACTTTCAGCCACCATTTGCCCTAGATGTACTTCACTTAAGACAAGTTTTTAGCCTGTGTTTTTGGAGTGAAAATTTAGATGGATACTAAGAAACAACTCTAACAATGTAACTCAGGTATTGAAAAAAAATACATATGCTGTGTTAACATAATTCATATGATAGCATCTCATAATAGGTAAGTATTATTTCCAGAGTAAAATTAAGTTACTTTATAGGTGTAAATCATGTTGTACAAATGGACATTTAAGATTAAGGCATCATTCTGCTCTGGAGTAGTGCTTCTGTGAATCCAGCGAAGTGTACAAAGGCTTCCTTTTTTAAAAAATATATCTTCTGTTATAATTCAATTATTTCAATCCATTGATTATTTTCTTGCAAGTGAAATCGAAAATGTCAGTCAATATTATGTTTTTATACACCTGTAAAAAGAGAAATGAATGAACTTTGGTTAAAACAATTTTTTATTTCTGAAAATATTTATTCATTAAATGTTTCTTTTCTTTTTCTTTTTTTTTCAAATAGAGACAGAGTCTCACTTTATTGCCCTCAGTAGAGTGCCGTGGCGTCACAGCTCACAGCATCCTCCAACTCCTGGACTTAGGCAATTCTCTTGCCTCAGCCTCCTGAGTAGCTGGGACTACAGGCATCTGCCACAATGCCTGGTTGTTTTTTTTTGTTGCAGTTTGGCTGGGGCCGGGTTTGGACCCACCACCCTCAGTATATGGGGCTGGCGCCCTACCCACTGAGCACAGGTACCGCCCAAACATTTCTGTGGACTAAGGTATATGGGTCATTATAAAAGTTTTGAGATACCCAAAGATCAAGAAATGTAAAATCCATGCAAATAGAAACAAATGAAGCCCTCCCAACACCAGTAAGTTGAGCAAGTTGAAACTTGATTGGGGGAATCAGAAAGGATACTGTTGACTGTGTTTCTTGGAAGTGATATAATGCACTATAAAGCTGCTAATATTAATAAGACAAGAAATGAATTCTTTAATACTATTATAATAATAAAGTTTTGGTTTTTTTTTGTAGTTTTTGGCCAGGGCTGGGCTTGAAACTCCCACCTCTGGCCTACTCGTTTGAGCCACAGGTGCTGCCACAATAATAAAGATTTTTTCTTTTCTTTCTTTCTTTCTTTTTTTTTTTTGAGACAGAGCCTCAAGCTGTCACCCTGGATAGAGTGCTGTGCGCATCACAGCTCACAGCAACCTCCAATTCCTGGGCTCAAGCGAGTCTCCTTGCCTCTGCCTCCCAAGTAGCTGGGACTACAGACGGCCGCCACAACGCCTGGTTATTTTTTTTTTGGTTGCAGTCATCATTGTTGTTTGGCGGGCCTGGGCTGGATTTGAACCTGCTAGCTCAGGTGTATGTGGCTGGCGCCTTAGCCCATTGAGCCACAGGCGCCGAGCCAATAATAAAGATTTTTATTAGCAGTAAATGAGGGGATATCCTGACTTTCTTCCCCTGAAGCAATATAGAATACATAGATACCATTTGAGAAGATACTTTATCTACCTATAGCTATTCTAAGACTGGTGCAGGATGTAGGAAATGTTCTCACAGCAACTGTTAAGGGAACTGGAGCTGAGGATTACCAACAACCACAACCATTATTAGCCATTATTCTGCCTACATTCAGAAGAAATGTAGATTGAGGACCTGTCTAGGTACACAGTTCTTGCTCTTGGTGGCATGAACCTGGCCAGCAATCCCCACATGCCAGTCCTAAAGCTCTTCAGGCTGTAGCTCATTCTGCCTGATGTGATCCCCACTCCCAGTTCCTATGCCCTAACTTTGAACTAGGTGTTAGACTCTGGTTGTAACCCTGGACACAGGCTCTAGGTCCTTTGCAAGGGCTTGATTATTCATGACAAATCTGCAGATGAGGAGGCAGATGCTCCCCTAAGTTGACACTCCAGATGAGACCCCTTTGGAAAAATGAGCTCCTGCCACATGGTCGTTTATTACACAGCAGTGCTCTGGCTGTATCTTTCACAAACCACAAAACCATCAATGAACCTCTCAGGGTATAATGTTTTCTTTAGCCTTTAATTTTAGTTACTCTTCTCTGGAGCAAAAGTCACCTTTTTTCTTGAACTAATAAGGTACTATTTATTGAAAAGGTTACTTTAAGGGACTTCACATAACAAATGCAATCAGTATAACCTGGTTTCTTGTACCCTCAATGAATCCCCAACAATAAAAATAAATAATAAAAAAAAACAAAAAAAGGAAAAGAAAAGGTTACTTTAGCTGTCTACATACCAGTCTGAAATCATTTTTATCAGTTTCTTCATTAATTTACCAATACATATTTACTAAGTCTGTGCTAAAAGTGGTAAGAAAAATGAGATTTTGGCACATGTTATCTTCCATTGTTTCTCATACTGCCTGAATTTGGTCATATAATTGAAAAGAGTGAAAATTAAAATACATGTTTTGTTTTGAGATTATGAAATACGGAAACTGCATGTGTTCAAGAAAATTACCTTTATACTGTCTTACCTTGCTCTTATTCAAATGGTTAGTTATGAACAAGTGGTACTCAATTTTCTATTGCCACTGTAACATGGTTATTTGTCCCTGTAAGCACATAATTATATATGACATGACCAAAAGAAGTAATAAAGTTTCTGGCTAAATGGCAAATTGATTACAGTAAAAAAACTACTATTATTTGAGCATTAAATAGGCTTACAGTGCCAACCACTTGTCTTCCTGTAAAACCCAGAAGTAAAGTGCATTAAGAAACAAAATTTTTGTTTTATGCTTATTCTTCTGAAAATATTCATAGGCTTTAAAGATGTTAAATAGCAATAATTAAGACATAACAAGAAGGCCGGGCGAGGTAGCTTATGCCTGTAATCCTAGCAGTCTGGGAGGCTGCACAAGAGCGAAATCTCGTCTCTAAAAATAGCTGGGTATTGTGGCAGCACCTACAGCCCCAGCTACTTGGAAGGCTGAGGCAAGAGGATCACTTGAGCTCAAGAGTTTGAGGTTGCTGTGAGCTATCACACTATAGCACTCTAACAAGGGTGACAAAGTAAGACTCTGTTTCAAAAAAAAACAAAAACACATAACACAAAATGGGCCAGGCATGGTGGCTCATACTTGTAATGCTAGCACTTTGGGAGGCTGAGGCACTTAAGCCCAGAAGTTTAAGGTTGTAATAAGTTATGATTATGACATTGCACTCTAGCTTGGGCATCAGAGTGAAAGCCAGTGTCAAAAAAGAAAATAAAGAAATACACAAAAAGGACTTTTCCCTTTATCTTTCTTTTTAAGAGATGAGGTTTCACTATGTTGCTGAGGCTGGCCTCAAACTCCTGGGTTTTCCCTTGATTTTATACAAGGGGTGTAAAGATCCTAATGAAAATCCTAAGGACAGTAATTTAAGAGAATGCTGTAAGTGCCACTAAAAGTCAAGAAAGCAACAACAACAAATCAGAAATTCTTTTTTTTTTGAGACAGAGCCTCAAGCTGTCACCCTGGGTAGAGTGCCATCGCATCACAGCTCACAGTAACCTCTAACTCCTGGGCTTAAGCGATTCTCCTGCCTCGGCATCCCAAGTAGCTGGGACTATAGGCGCCTGCCACAACGCCTGGCTACGTTTTGGTTATAGCCCTCATTGTTGTTTGCTGGGCCCGGGCTGGATTCGAACCTGCCAGTTCAGGTGTATGTGGCTGGCGCCTTAGCTGCTTGAGCCACAGGCGCCGAGCCAACAAATCAGAAATTCTAACAGCAAGCTTTTAGGATACTTCCTAGGGTTAGTACAAATTTATCAGAATATCCCAAACTATTTTTTTTGGTTTTTTTTTGGAGACAGAGTCACACTTTTTTGCCGTAGAGTGCCATGGCGTCACAACTCACCACAACCTCCAGCTTTTGGGCTTAGGTGATTCTCTTGCCTCAGCCCCCTAAGTAGCTGGGAGTACAGGCGCCTGGCTATTTTTTTGTTGCAGTTTTCCCAGGGCTGGGTTCGAACCTGACACCCTCGGTATATGGGGCCGGTGCCCGACTCACTGAGCCACAGGTGCCACCCATCCAAACTATTTCTAAGAAGGCAAGAAGACAATGATAATGTTATTACTATTATCAATAGGAACCACCTTAGATATGTTTCAGGCTATAATGCTAGTTAACTGGCTAGACCATATGTAAATCCACATCTCATTAAAAATCCCACTTCAGTTTTATTGACTATTCTATAGTGCATCTACAACTCACAATATTTAGTAGGGTAAAAAAAAAAAAAAAGAATCTAGATAAACAGAATAAAACACAAACATCAACCACTATATTCTTCCCACTCTCCCTAATTCCTCATAAAAGCTACCAGTAAACATGAAAACCTCATTAAATATTTTATTTCTCATATTTTCAAAGTTTAAGATATCACAGTATTTTGATTTTTCCAAATTTATTACATCTCACGACTTTCATCAGAACCAGACAAAGCAGTGTTTTCAGGTGAGAACTATTACCTGATCTGTCAATGCCTTCTTCAGCTCCATTCTCTAGCCACTGAGATTCACTGTCCAACAAGCGGTTTTTTGATTCACTAAGTGGTTTGACAGGAAAAGGTTGATTTGAGCCAATACTGAAAAGAAAAGCAAATAATTTAGAAAATAGTTTAATGCTCCATTAAGGATACTTAATAAATTAATAAGTAGCAAATTAGTATTCCTCCTAGAGATGTGAGGGCAACTCATGAGATATCAGAACTCTGAAAAAACTCTACTTGCAAAGAAAAATGTGCCCACAACCCCCCTGTTAAATGGCTCTCTAGACCCAAGAATTGGTATTCTAACACTGCCAATAAAAACAATTAGGTAAAAGAAAAAAAGCTCCAGAGGCCAGTCTGAAATGTTTTTAACATATGTTAATGAAAAGCTGTAAGGTATTACAAGGACAGGCGAGGATCTATGTCTGTGTCCAGTACAAAAAAATTACCTGTCATTTCCCAAGTTTTCTGCTTTCTACCTCTGCAGTTTAGATCTAAGGGGAAAAAATGATTCAGTGATTTAGCGTAGACTTATTTTTCTAGTTAAGAGATCCAGGGAGGGAGGGAATGGAGGAAGGAAAGAAAGAGGAAGAGAGAACTAGTATTTGTTGGGTCCCTATTATGGGTCAGACACTGTCCTAGCCACTTTGTAAAAATTTTCTCAACCCTCATAATTACCTTGGGGGGAAGGTATCATGTCTATTTTAAAGAGGCAGAAACAGAGTCTCATAGTTTAAGTGACTTGTTCAGAACCATAACATGTTAGACCTTCGAAGCTCTAAGGCCTTAAGCTCTAGGTTCTTAGGTCTATATTCTTCCATTATTAATATGCTAGCCTGGAACTTATAATCTTGCTTCTCTTACAATTAACTTTGCTGGAATTATCTCTAGCTTCTTTAAAATTTAATTTAAAATGAACTATTCAAATGAATTTAAGAAACAGTTTACTTGCCATGGAATTATTATGAGAAAATTTCCTTTAAGAAGAATAAATGAAAAAAACATTTGTACTTACAAATTTTCATTATCATGTCTTGCCATGTATAATGCACACATTTTTGCCCAAATTTTTGAGGGAAAAATAAGGATACACATCATATATAGGTAGCACTGATCATGGCAGGGGGCAGGGGAGAGTGGAGCCCAGGGCCTCCCTGGGGACCACCTTGCCCTCCCCTCCTGGGTCCACATATGGTGTTCCACTCCAGGAAGATCTGGTGGGAGCGGGCTGGAGTGGTCTCTGCTGAGAGCCGCAATCAGGGGAGAGAGCAGTGGCAGGCCTGGCAAGGAGGGCCATGGACGTACTGGGCAACAGCCAATGCCTGGGGCCCCACCCTATCAGCCACATGCGTGGCCATCTCGTCAACAGCAGTGGAGAGGGAAGGGCAACCAGGAGAGGAAAGGGGCAACCTTCACAGGGCTACACGAGTGGGCTGGGACTTGCATGTTTACCAAGGGATTGTTAGTTCTCCCCAGATATGTCTCTCCTGGCTGAGACCTGGCCATTTTCTCAAGGGTCATTTTCCTGGAAGGTTAGGCTAAAAATATGGATGCACATTACTCATGGCAGTGAATTATACACAGCAAATTATGGTATTTTGACACTGGAGTTAAGATTTGTTTATCAAGATGAATAGTAACTAGTATGATGACTATTTTCTTTTTTTTTTTTTTTTTTGAGACAGAGCCTCAAGCTGTCACCCTGGGTAGAGTGCTGTGGCATTACAGCTCATAGCAACCTCCAATTCCTGGGCTCAAGCGAGTCTCCTGCCTCCACCTCCCAAGTAGCTGCGACTACAGGCGCCCACCACAATGCCGAGCCATTTTTTGGTTGCAGCCGTCATTGTTGTTTGGCAGGCCTAGGCTGGATTCGAAACTGCCAGCTCAGGTATACGTGGCTGGGGCCTTAGCCGCTTGAGCCACAGGCCGACTAATTTCTTTTTTAAAAAATATAACTTAAGGTTTGGTGCCTGTGGCTCAAGCAGCTAAGGTGCCAGCCACATACACCTGACCTGGTGGGTCCGAATCCAGCCCAGGGCCATGAAACGACGATGGCTGCAACCAAAAAATAGCTAGGCATTGTGGCGGGGCACCCATAGTCCCAGCTCCTTAGGAGGCAGAGACAGGAGAATTGCTTGAGCCCAGGAGTTGGAGGTTCCTGTGAGCTGTGATGCCACGGCACTCTACCCAGGGCAACAGCTTGAGGCTCTGTCTCAAATTAAAGAAAAAATAAAAAAAAAAGGCTGGGCGCCTGTGGCTCAACAGTCTAAGGCGCCAGCCACGTACACCTGAGCTGGCGAGTTCGAATCCAGCCCGGGCCTGCCAAACAATAATGACGGCTGCAACCAAAAAATGGCCGGGCGTTGTGGCGGGCGCCTGTAGTCCCAACTACTTGGGAGGCGGAGACTCCTAAGAGACTCGCTTGAGCCCAGGAATTGGAGGTTGCTGTGAGCTGTGATGCCACAGCACTCTATCCAGGGTGACAGCTTGAGGCTCTGTCTCAAAAAAAAAAAGATATATATATATAAAACTTAAATAAGCCAATATAATCAAATCTTTTTTTTTTTTTTTTTTTTTTTAGACAGAGTATTACTCAGTTGCCCTGGAGTTGAGTGCCATGGCATTATAGCTCACAGCAACCTACAACTCTTGAGTTCAAGTGATCCTCTTGCCTCAGCCTCCTAAGTAGCTGGGACTGCAGGTGCTTACCTCAAAGCCCAGATATTTTTGTCACACTCTTGCTCAGGCTGGAAAATCTTTTATTTATTTATTTTTTTTGTAGAGACAGAGTCTCACTTTATTGCCCTTGGTAGAGTGCTGTGGCGTCACACAGCTCAGAGCAACCTCCAATTCCTGGGCTTAGGCAATTCTCTTGCCTCAGCCTCCTGAGTAGCTGGGACTACAGGCACCAGCCACAATGCCCACCTATTTTTCTGTTTTGCAGTTCGGCTGAGGCCAGGTTTGAACCCGCTACCTTCAGTATATGGGGCTGGTGCCCTACTCGATGAACCACAGGCGCCGCCCTGGAAAATCTTGAAAGTGTATCTTGGATGTTTCCTACTTAGATATTTCTAATTTTATGTGATTATCCTGGTTTAACTATTAACAAACAAGCATTCTCTACTCTCAAATGTTCTAGTTTGTATGACACCCTCAGTTAAAAAAAATTTAAATAGAATTTCCCTTTTCTTATCTATACTCTCTTACTAAATTACCACTGCATTTATCCATAAGCTATGTATACATAACACATATATTCAGTTTGCTTTACAATCAACACAAAAAAGCTTAATGACAAGAAGCAGCATACCTTCTAGCATACTCATTTTGGTTTGAAACAGAAACTTGTTCTGGGTCCAATCCAACAAGCCGAGTTGGAAAACTGCAACCATCACCCAAGCTGCATAATGAAAAATATCAGTAATAATTTGAATCCTATTAAGTGAAATTGGTCAAATTTTTTTTTTTTTTTCAGTTTTTGCCTGGGGCTGGGTTTTAACCCACCACCTACGACATACGGGGCCGGTGTCCTACTCCTTTGAGTCACAGGCACCACCCTAAATTGGCACCACAGGCACCACCATCTAATTTAACACTAGTTTTTCAGAGGCATGGTTTAAAGAAGTTACTTTAACTTGTCATTTCAGGGAATAATCCCTACTAACGTTGAAGACATACGCCTTTCAAAAAAAATAATTTAAATACATTTAGAAATGTTTTTTATGCCTATTAAGATTATTATGGTTAGTATAGCACCTAAAATGTAAGCATTCAAATATGTGGGTACCTGACCTGCTTATCATAATCATTTATGACATAATTCAGGCTCAAACTGAAATTCAAGATGTGAATTCCAGGGAGGCACCTGTGAGTCAGTGGAAAGGGCACCGGCCCCATATACCGAGAGTGATGTGTTCGAACCTGGCCCCAACCAGCTAAAACAGCAGTGGCAACTACAACAAAAATAGCCGGGTGTTGTGGTGGGCACCTGTAGTCCCAGGTACTTAGGAGGCTGAGGCAAGAGAATCACTCTAGCCCAGAAGCTGGAGGTTGCTGAGAGCTGTTGATGCCACGGCACTCTACCCAGGGTGACAAAATGAGACTCTGTCTCAAAAAAATAAATAAATAAAAAGATGTAAATTCTACATATTTACTCATTCAACAACATTCATCAATATTTATTAAATGTCTGAGGTCTGAGTACTATTTTTAAGAACCAGGGATACAGCTGTGAACAAAAGAGAAGAAAACCTTTGCCTTCAAGAAGCTTGTAGTTTTAAAAAAGTACAGTTATACCTTACTTTCATATTCTAAACACACAAAAACTGCATGGAACATAGACTTTCAAGTCTTGATGGAATAACTGGCACACTTGACATACCATTGTAAATAGTCAGAAACTGAATAGTATAAAATAATTGTTCTCAAAATAGCATAAGCTTCCTGCCAGGACCTTATCACCAGGAGGGAAAATTGAGCAAAGCAAGATAGTTTCACTGAATTGAAGCATTAGAGCTGTTGAGTTTTGAGAAGCTGAGGTGGCTTGAATCTACAGAACAGAGTTGAGAGAGAGCAAGATATGTAGAGAAATGGCTACAGAAATCTCTGCAGTACTATACTTACTTTTTTTTTTTTTTTTTTTGAGACAGAGTCTCATTATGTCACCCTGGGTGGAGTGCTGTGGCATTATAGCTCACAGCAGCCTCAAACTCTTGGGCTTAAAGTGATTCTCTTGCCTCAGCCTCCCAAGTAGCTATTTTTTTCTTTCTTTCTTTTTTTTCTTTTTTGTTGCAGTTGTCGTTGTTTAGTTGGCCCTGGGTGGGTTCGAACCACCAGCCTTGGTGCATGTGGCTGGTGCCCTACCCATTGAGCTATGGGCGCTGCCTATACTTAAGTCTTTTGATAAATACTAAGCCGCAATAGGATGGGCGCTGTGGCTCAGGCCTGTAATCCTAGCACTCTGGGAGGTTGATGTAGGTGGATTACCTGAGTTATCACCTTTGAAAGCAGCCTGAGCCAGACGGAGACTTTGTCACTAAAAATAGCGGGGGGTTTTGGCAGGTGCCTGAAGTCCCAACTACTTGGGAGGCTGAGGAAAGAGAATCGCTTCAGCCAAAAAGTTTGAGGTTGCTGGCTTGGCGCCTGTGGCTCAGTGGCTAGGGTGCCAGCCACATACACCAGAGCTGGCAGGTTCGAATCCAGCCCGGGCCTGCCAAACAACGACAAATGCAAACAAAAAATAGCTGGGTGTTGTGGTGGGTGCCTGCAGACCCAGCTATTTGGGAGGCTGAGGCAAGAGAATCGCTTACACCCAAGATTTTGAGGTTGCTGTGACGCCATGGCATTCTACACAGGGCCACATAGTGAGACTCTGTCAAGAAAAAAAAAAAGAGTTTGAGGTTGCTGTGAGCTATGATGCCACGGCACTCTACCAAGGGGGACAAAGTCTTGAAAAAAAAAAAAAAACAAACCAAGCTGCACACGCGAATCCAGGTAAAGAACAACTGGGAAGCATAAAGGAAACAATTCACAGAGGTCTCATAGCACTGGGAGACACTGAAAAATCTGACCAGCCAAAGTGGAGACCTCTCACTGAATACATATGGATTTGGTAGATACTCCACCTTTACTGTAAAGGAAAACTAGCTCTAGAGAAAATGCTACTCCATACCCAAACTAACAAAGCTTAAAACACAGCATCAAAAAACCTAAGCCGAGGGTGGCGCCTATGGCTCAGTGAGTAGGGTGCTGGGTTCGGCCCCACCGAACTGCAAAACAAAGAAATAGCCAGGTGTTGTGGAGGACGCCTGTAGTCCCAGCTACTCAGGAGGCTGAGGCAGAAGAATTGCCTAAGCCCATGAGTTGGAGGTTGCTGTGAGCTGTGTGATGCCACGGCACTCTACCAAGGGTTAATAAGTAAGACTCTGTCTCAAAAAAAAAATAAAAAAATAAAAAAAAGAAGGGCGGCGCCTGTGGCTCAGCGAGTAGGGCACCGACCCCATATACCGAGGGTGGCGGGTTCAAACCTGGCCCCGGCAGAACTCCATCAAAAAATAGCCAGGTGTTGTGGCGGGCACCTGTGGTCCCAGCTACTCGGGAGGCTGAGGCAGGAGAATCGCCTAAGCCCATGAGTTGGAGGTTGCTGTGAGCTGTGACTCCATGGCACTCTACCAAGGGCGATAAAGTGAGACTCTGTCTCTTAAAAAAAAAAAACCTAAGCTGAGGTGGCACCAGTAGCTCACTGGGCAGGGCGCCGGTCACATACACTGATGCTGGCGGGTTCGAACCCAGCCCAGGACAGCTAAAACAACAATGACAACTGCAACAACAACAACAAAACAGTCAGGCGTTGTGGTGGGCACCTGCAGTCCCAGCTACTTGGGAGGCTGAGGCAAGAGAATCATTTAAGTCAAAAGTTGGAGGTTGCTGTGAGCTGTGACACCACAGCACTCTACCCAGGGCGACAGCTTGAGACTCTGTCTCAAAAAACAAACAAACAAACAAAACCTAAGCTGAAATATAACTTAACTGCCTGCCAAAACAAAATTCAACATTTTTTAAAGGGAAACAATAAAATCTAGATACTCAGCAAAACCATTCAATTAATAATGAACTACACATGAAAAGTCACAGAAAATGTGATCCACATAGCTAAAAAAAATAAGTCAACAGAAAACAATCAGAAAATTGGCAATTTCAGGCAGGGTTCAGTGGCTCACACCTATACCCCTAGCACTCAGGGAGGATTGCCTGAGCTCGAGGGTTTGAGACCAGCGTGAGCCAGAGTGATATCTTGTCTCTAAAAATAGCTGGGCGTTGTGGCAGGTGCCTATAGTCCCGGCTACTCAGGAGGCTGAGGCCAGACGATTCCTTGAGCCCAAGAGTTTGAAGTTGCTGTGAGCTATGATACCATTGTACTCTACCAAGGGTGACAAAGTAAGACTCTGTCTCAAAAAAAGAGAAAAGAGAGGAAATGGATATAATGAAGAGAGATATAACTGCAAGATATAAAAAAGGAGCTGAAAAATACAACATCTGAAATAAATTCACTGGATGGGCTTACCAGGAGATTAGACATTGCAGAAGAAGAACTCAGTGAACCTGTAGACATAGCAGTACAAATTAACTAAAATATAGCAAAGAAAAGAAAGACGGGGAGGAGGAAGGAGGACAGAGTAACAATAAAATGTGGGTCATTATCAGGCAATTTGTATATCCAAGAGTACCAAAAAAACTGGTGAGAGGAGGGGATGGGAAAAGGAGGGGGAATAGACATAAAAACAAATGAAGATGTAACTGATAAAAATGAGTTGAATCTGATGAAAATTATGAATTCACAGATTAAAGAAACTTAATGAACTCCAGGTAGGATAAACACCAAGGATCATTATTAAGCTTTTTTGTATCTAATAAAAAAAAAAGGAAAAAACATTGTATAAATGATCACAATATTCTGTATTTTCATTCTCAAAGCCCACAAGAACATCATTATATATTGTGTACTCTTTCAATCTTAAAATATTTAACCAGAGAATCAGAGATTACCATAGATTCCATGATCCCTGAGATCTGCATTTTATAAATTACCTTGAAAACACTGGAAGTAGCCAATATTTCTTCTCATCACCAAAGACTTGTCTCCAATTTTTACTGCATCCAAGAGAGAAACCATTTCCATCAGGTCCATATGCAAATGTGGGTGCACGGAATGATTCTGTTAAACATATATATACACACGCACATATATAAATTGATCTACTTGAAAATTACGATGAAAAGTACCAATTTTCTTGCTTATATCTTTAATGTAAAAACTATAAATATAATTTAAAATAAAAAATATAGGCTTGGAGCCTGTACCACAGTTGTTATGGTGCCAGCCACATACACGAAAAGTTGGCGGGTTTGAACCTGGCCTCAGCCAGCTAAACAACAATGACAACTGCAACAAAAAATAGCGTGGTGTTGTGGCGGGCACCTGTAGTTCCAGCTAGTCGGGAGGCTGAGGCAAGAGGATTGCATGAGGCCAGGAGTTGGAAATTGCTATGAGCTATGGCGCCACCATACTCTACTGGGGGCTTAAGTGAGACTCTGTTTCTAAAAAAAAAAAAAAAAAAAGAATATATTTGTAGCAATTAACAGATAAACTTCTGAAACCTACTGGAGAAAGAAAACACATTTATCATTTCATTAACCTATGTCAAAATAATTATCTAATATTTCTAGAAACCTACTATAGTGTGTTCAATCCTTTTGGGGGGGAAGGTATTATAACTCTTGTAACTTCATTATTTATGATCTTCCCACTATGTTCTTAGGGCACAGTATCAGGTATTTTGGATTCAAAGGTAAATTAGATGAAATTCTTACCTAATAACCAATAGTCTAGCAAAATAACAGTATAATAAGTGCTAAAAAACTGCACTGGGAGCATAGAGATGAAGAAACTTGATTTTGTCTGCACAGGGACATATGTGTGTCCTGGGGTTATAGGTTAACTTTCTTACAAAACAGTTAAGTACATAACAAACCCCTGTTTTATATCTTCTACATCAGCAGATATATAAATATCTCAAGTATAATATAGTTATACCTCTCACCTGCTAAAAGCTCAATGTAAGCAATGCCTCCATCTGTGTTTAGTAAGTATTTGTCTAATTACTTGAATACCTTACTGAATTTCCCCTCTAATACTTTCATTTTTAAAGTGAGCCAAAGGAAAAATGTAAAGGGAAATGAATGCCGCTACTAATGATACAATACCTAAGTTTCACAGACAACTAACACAAGGATGGAAATAATGAAGCATGTGAAACTCACTGTTAGACTCAATCACGGGACATATGCCAGTCAAATACCTAACTTGGTGGGGAGGGGTAGTACATGAAATTATTCCGTTTTATGTTATAATAAAAGATAAGATGTGATTAGAAGGATTAAAAAACATTTTTTGCTCTCTGACAATGACCCTCCTTAAATCTACTTTTTTTTTTTAAATTTTCTATTTAATTTTAATTTTTATTTTTTTGAGACAAAGTCTCTGTTGCCTAGGCTACAGTGGCCGTGGCATCAGCTTAACTCACAACAATCTAAAACTCCTGGGTTCAGGCAATCCTCCTGCCATAGCCTCTCTGGTAGCTGGGACTTACAGGCACCTGTCATACCACTTGGTTAATTTTTCTGTTTTTAGTAGAGACAGGCTCTCACTCTTGCTCAGGATGGTCTCAAACTCCTGACCTCAGGTGATCCACCTGCCTCAGACTCCCAAAGTGCTAGGATTACAGGTGTGAGCCACTGCCCCGCCCTTCATATTTTTTTTTTTTTTTTGACACAGAGCTGAAGCTGTCAACCTGGATAGAGTGCCGTCTCATCACAGCTCACAGCAACCTCCAATTCCTGGGCTGAAGCGAAGCTCCTGCCTCCACCTCCCAAGCAGCTGGGACTACAGGCACCCGCCACAATGCCCGGCTATTTTTTGGTTGCAGCCGTCATTGTTGTTGGCGGGCCCAGGCTGGATTCAAACCCACCAGCTAAGGTGTACGTGGCTGGTGCCTTACCCACTTGAGACACAGGTGCCAAGCATTTTTTTTTAGTTTTAATTTAGTTTAATATAAGCGATGCTGAACATCTTTTTTTTTTTTTGAGACAGAGCCTCAAGTTGTCACCCTGGGTAGAGTGCCGTGGCGTCACAGCTCACAGCAACTTCCAATTCCTGGGCTCAAGCGAGTCTCTTGCCTCCGCCTCCCAAGTAGCTGGGACTACAGGCACCCGTCACAATGCCTGGCCATTTTTTGGTTGCAGCCATCACTGTTGTTTGGCCGGCCCAGGCTGGATTCGAACCTGTCAGCTCAGGTGTACATGGCTGGCCCCTTAGCCTGTTGAGCCACAGGCACCGAGCTGGCAAGAATTATTTTCATTGCACAAATGAATAAAGTGTGACCTAGAGAGGAAAAGTGAGGTCTGGCCTTTTATGGCACTTTATTTATTTATTTATTTATTTGGTGTCCATTGATAGGATGACATTTGAGAACCAGTAACTAATGCCAGGTAGCTCTGGAAGTATAAGAGATGATGGACCTGGGCCTGGACCTAGAGGAGAGAGATACCTGCCACAAAATACAACAGATATTCCAGACCCTTCAAGAATGTGTAGGGTAGCGATGAGATCAGTCCTTACTAGAGGCAGCAACTAACTCTTGGCCTCAGTTTCCCCCTTTCAGAAGGAAAGCCATTGTTGCTAAAAAAAAACTTCCTTTACAAGTGTTCTAATAGGTTCCATATACACTGCTCTCACTGGGTCCTCACTCCATTTGGTAAAGGAGACAGAACAAGGATAATGGCCTATGTTTGAAAGCAGAGGAAACAGAGGCTCAGAGAATTTAGATGACTTTCCCATGTTACACAATATGCTTGTGTCAGAGCTGGGGCTTAGGGCACTGCAATTGCACACCTTATCATTCTATCCTAAAGGCTGGGGATAACTTAGTATCTATGGAAGGCTGTTTCTCTCCATAGTGGACAGGTGGTCATGCTCACCTGCAAGTAGATCTTCTTAAGTCCAGGAATGGAGTCACTGATGTGGCCTGACAAGAGACGCCCAAGGCCTGAGGTAGCCCCGATACACACCAAGAGCACCCATGTTTCCTTGATTTCCAAGAACTCCTCTTCCACATACTTCATCTGAAAAAAATAGCACCAGGGCCACCAGAACAGGAGGAGGAAGAGGAGCTGAGTGATTAACTATTGGAATATCCAGGACCTTTTCCTACTTATTTCTCTGGATCAGCATAAGAACTGTCTCTCCTATATCCCTCTTCCCTGTAACCCTAGCTCCAGGAGAAGCTCTCTGGCTGTTTCCAGCATCCTGAAAAGCTACTTGTTCCTTGTCTTTCTGGATTCTGGACTTCTGAGCAATAGCTAAGGTGGATAGGTATCTCCAAGCCTCTCCTATACCCTGGCAGGACAGAAAACAGCCTAAACAACTGAGAAAATCCAAAGATTTCTCTATGATCTCCCCATTTCCTGACCCTAAACTGACAGCCTGGGGTAATATCAGTTTACTAGGGGAGGAGGATCAATTTCCAGGCAACTCTTTCAAGCATGTTTTTAGAATTATGAGGTCTGTGGAGGATAACAGCTACTACAACTACCAGTTCTGTGGCCATGTAAGTTTGTTGGATTCTGGGTTAAATAAAGCTGAATGGATTTCTCTCCTGCAGGGAGCTTTAGTGCCCTTAAGAGATTATTACACATTATGAAGCTCAAGAGATCTAGTATATGTTATTTCCTAAATACAATCATTATACCACAAAGACCAGCATTCCACAGAACACAGTGTTAGAAAAACCCTGTCTTGGAACACTTGGGCCAGTCCCCTACATTTCAGCAATGCTTATTTCCTCCTCAAAATGTATTTAAATTTTTACTGTGGGAGAAGCCAAGGTCCATGGGATTTTTCCTAAGGAAAACCTCATTTTCCACTGAGATCTTCCCTCAACCTGTGCTTTTCCCCTCTTTTTGTTGTACTTAGACTTATAAAATACTATTTCTTTTTTTCAAAAGGTCTCAGCTCTACTCTTTCAGTGTCCTCCACCCCCGTCTTCTGGACTCTAGGCAGGTTGAGGGCAGCTTCTTGGGGCCAGGTTCGGTGGGTGGAGTGGGCCCACCCTGGTATTCCTTACCAGGTGTACATAGGGAACAAAGTAGCCAAGGGCAGCAGCAGCAATCCCAAAGGCCCAGATACGGTAGGTGCGTTGGCGGAACACTCGCATGTTGAAGTACTTCCTAAGCTGAGCCAGAAAGCGCTGGTGCAGGGTGCGGACACCTCTCTTGCTTGGGGTGTCCTGGGAGCTGGGCAGGAGGGGCCGGTAGGTGAGTGAAAGCAGCATAAGGACAAACATGAAGGTACTTAGCACCTGGAAGGTTTGGGCCAGCTTGATCTTATCCCCCAGCATTTTGATGAGGAAGGGGAAGGACATGGAGAAGACGCTACTCCCAGCAGATACCACACCATTGGCCAGACCCAGGCGACGTTGAAAGTAGTGGCCCAGGATGACGAGGGATGGTTGAAAGGCGAAGGAACAGCCACAGCCAAAGAGAATCCCATAGGTGAAGTAGCGCAGGCTTAGGGAGCTGTGGGAGAGACAGAGAGAATTGTTTTCAGCAGCCTGACCAGCAATCTATCTGACCTCCTTCATCAACCTTCTGGGACCACCATCCCTCCACTCTTAACCCACAGCCCCATTCTGTCACTGACCCTCAGAAAAGACAAGGAACAGGTCTTCTGATCCCCATGTTGAAGAGACTCAGAAGTAAAGTAATATGACTAAGGTAACATAGTTTGGACTTGAATCCAGGTCTGTGTGACTCTAGCATGAATAATAGCACCCTATCAAAGAGGATTATCAAAACAAAGCCCAAACCAGCCTATGCAAAGGCTCAGTGAGGGGCTACACGGAATAAATTAGTATCTTGAAGAGAACAGTTTCACCTTACCTCTCACCTAGACACCATAGATAAGCTGGTAACCAAAGCTTTATCCCAAGTAACGACAAAGGTCCGTAAGAAACCAAGATCCTGGAAAGCTGAGTCCCTCCACAGGACTCTTCAGTGTCTTTCTCTAAGCTCAGGAACCTTAATATTTTAGACAATAGCTTAAAAGCTTCTGAGAGATACCCTTTCCCCAATCCTGACCAAGGTCTAAATATGCCAAGGTCCTTTATATTAGGTCATAGACAATCTCCATGGGAATGACGAAGTAAGGAGTCCCTTTCACTTCCAGATTCCTGTTACTCTTGTTAGATATGGTATGCATTTATTGCCCAGAATATCCTGACTTCTTGACAGGAAGTAGACCCTCAAAGAAGTTGTGGGCCTAAGCAAGTAAGACAGGTCCTAGCTCAAAACTTTTAGGCCCTGCTGTGGCTATTAGCACAGAGGCTATCCTGTAACAGAGGATAAAGTGTCATAAGGTAAAAGGTCATGGGAAGGTCAGTTTGGCCAGCCATATGCCCCAGACAATATTGGCATAACCTAGTGAAGAGTTTTGTTTTCTTCTTGACGCTTCCATATGTTTAGAAATAGTTTTTATCTGGCTACTTAATTACCTAACACTCTTCTTAATCAAGTAGTTATTCTCAAGAGATATACCCAGTCCTTATACTAAAGGACTGGGCCTATACTGCAGCAACAGTGTGGTGCTAGCACCAGTGGTTCCAAGACAGCTATCATCACTATTGCTTTCCATCTGCTTGTATTCACTAAATGTGAGTAAGGCCTTTGGTTTCAAAATAATTGTCTCTGCTTGGAACACATAGTTAAGGCAATTGTCTTCTGTCAGGTTCACTGGGGCCTGGCAGGCTCCCATTAGATTCTAGGTACTCAGTGGGATTGTCTTTGGCTGGGGTCATTGTCTAAGGAAGAGGAGATTAGACCTTCAGGGAAACGGTCGGTGGGGGGCACAACACCCCCTCCCCCACAAGGATTCAGCTTAGGGTGTTCTCTGGTGGATCTGTTTCTAGCTCGGCCCCAGGACAGGAGGCTCTTGAGTTGAGCTTCCCAAAGCCTCACTAGCCCTGCCTGTATTTTGCATCATTTCCTGTCATCCAAAGGAACTTAATGCCCTGATCAAAACAACAGGAAGGATGACTTAGAGTTATAGCCACAAGCAGAACAATTTTTCCCCTGGAAGTGAAGCCATCCAGAAACTTTCTTTGCTCTTAAGTTGTTCTTACAGAAAGAGCAAGATGTAGGGAAGGAGTTTAGGGGCTGGATAACAGAATGGCTACACCAATGTGCCTAAAGAAGCATGCCAGAAGAAAACACCACATCCGAATTCTTTCCCCATCTGTAACTGAACCCATGTGGATTGGAAGGGAAATTGGATCCATATGTTGCTAATTTGTTTACACTTTGCTCTGCTTGGTCTCATAATATAGGCTTCTGTGTAATGCTAAGACTGGAGTCACTTTTGAGGCCTAGCTCCCTGCCTCACAGGGAGCCAGGCACCAGCTTGCTGGTGGCAAATGGGGCTGACCAACTGACAGGTCCTGAAAAGGTTTAAAGCTGCCATACTAGGAAGGACAAGTAGGTTCTAGGCAGGACATGATCATTCCCTTCTCTGTTCCAGTTGGATTGGATAAAGCCAAGAAACCACTGCAGGCCAAATCCAAGCTCTGTTAGAGGGTGAGATGGGCAGCCAGAAATGCTAAAGTCATAAAGAAAGCTGGCTAACCCTTACAGGAATCAGTTGAAGTAGAGCACAATTGTCATTCTCTTCTGTGAGTAAAACCTTAGACCTAGAGAGCCAGGGTCCTTCTCTGGAAAGCCAAGACAGAAAGTAAGTCTCTGACACATTAGCTCTGTCTTTGTTTTAGGCATATCACTGTGCCACTTCTATATTTCTAGTCTGGCATTCTACATCAGCCCAGGCAGATTGGAAATAGGAAGTACCATAGCTTCTAAAGTGTCTTTGGCAGAAAGTCAGTGGAGTGCTTGAGGAATTCCATATTCCTCAGATTGGGGTATAGGAAATTTATTCTCTCTTTTCTATACACACACTTTTGTAGTGCTTCAAGAAAATAAAGTGGAAAATGAAGTTGCAGCTAC
The DNA here is from genome assembly GCA_963574655.1 of Perodicticus potto. Taxonomy (NCBI): domain Eukaryota; kingdom Metazoa; phylum Chordata; class Mammalia; order Primates; family Lorisidae; genus Perodicticus; species Perodicticus potto. The sequence continues at coordinate 197 of CAUYRH010021040.1, read as the reverse complement.
TCCTAGTGTGACACTATCAAGTTTTGCCTGTGGGACCAGTGGGACTAAGGTTTTTTTTTTTTTTTTTTTTTTTTTTTTTTTTTAAATAGTATTAAAATTTTTCCCTCAGTATAAAGCCATGGGAAAACGGCTCACACCAACCACAAAAAATTGGGCTTAAGCGATTATATTACATCAGCCACCCAAGTAGCTTGGAC
>CAUYRH010021038.1:0-15228 GCA_963574655.1 Perodicticus potto | reverse complement strand
CCAAGGAAGTGGGGAGAAAAAGGCATACTGAGTGCCTGGGGACCTGGGTCTGGGCTGGCAAGCCTCTCTAGGCTTTGACAAGCAAGGACATGGCCAGCCACAGGGATACTCCTGCAGTATCTGTGAGCAGGTGCCTCACAGTAACACACGGGGCAGGGAGCTTGCCTCAGTGGGATCTGCGCTCTCCACAGAGCATGGGCAGGAGCCCCCAAGCCTCAGTCACCCCAACTGAAGGGACTTCGGCAGGAACAGACAACACCTTGACAAGGAAGGACAGTCTGTAATGATACAAAGCGGCCAGCTGGAAAGTGAGGGTCTGGTGGCATTTCCATTCTTTTTGTTTGAAAGCCATGACTTAGGAAGAGTCAATGAACAACTCTATGTTGTTTCTACCCTTTCTCCATAGGGCTATGGAGAAAGGGTAGAAAAGGAGGGGTGCGGATTCCCAGACCCCTGCTTATGACAAAGCCATGATACAAAGCACGGAGGTTCCAGCTAAGGGGAGGGCGAGTCTTAGACAACTTTGGGTGAGCTGAGGGCAAGCAACTGCCTGATTTAACTGAAGTGTTTACACTGAATTAGAGAAACAAGAATGAAATTTTAAAAAGAAGGTAATAGAGATATCTATCAATAGGTGCAACAAAAACAACAGAAGGGTAGCTCCACATCTTGCTGAAAGTGCTCTCCGAGAGGCTGAGCAGTTCGTTTTGCACAATGTTGGAAATGGTTGAGCTGTGCGAACTGTACGAAGATGGCAATGACCTACACAGGGAGGATGCTCGGCAAGGGGGACCTTCCACAAATGGAGGTAGGCAGCAGGAGCCATGACCCCCCTTGCATCCCTCCCGCAGTGAGGCCCCCCTGCAGCTGGAGGAAGGCCCTATGGAAGAGGAGGAGGCAGCGCAGCCAAAGGCAGCACCAGCGGGGAAGCCAGGCCCGGCTAACGGGCCAGCCCTGGGGAGCAGCCAGGCCAGCTTGCAGGCCCAGCCTTGGAGAGTGAGGACGAGGCCAAGGAATCTGATGACTGGGGAGATGACTGTGACTATCCAGAAGAGGAGCAGCTGAGTGGCGTCAGCTACAGTCTCAGTGGCCCTTTAGAAGCCAACAAGAAGTTTCTGAGATGACCCAGAAGCAGAGAAGCAGCCCTGGATGGCAGGATTCAGATACATTATGAGAAGACCCTGCTAGACCAGTTGGCTTTTATCAAAGAGCTTTTTTCACTTATGGTTGTCAATCGTCTGACCCAAGAACTCAGTTGTGATGAAAATAACTGATAGAGAGTAGTTAAATGCTGTTGAAAGGGGAGGAAAGTCCTTGAGGAGAGTCCCAGCTTTCCACTATCTTTTGGATTCATTCCATATAGTCCTGTGCCAATGAAAAACTTGATCTTCAAAAAAAGTTTTTGTTTTTCAGAATAGTAGATAATAGGACAGTAACTGTATAGTTGTGAAAAAGGAAGAGAAAAAGAATATTAACACTGTTGAAGTCTGTTCTCAAGAATGTCCTGAAATACCTGTGACTTTAACCTTATTACTAGTTCAGAGTATTTTCCTTGCATTGGGGAAAACATCTTTTGTGTTTGTTTCCCTGTAAAGGTGATTTTGCAAGAGTAAGTCATGACCAAACTCCCAACACAAGAGACCCCTGATATTAATTAATAAGAAAAACATATATCCAAATACAACACAAGATCTGAGTTTCTTGGACTAAAAGATTATTAAGAAAACTTTGAGAGCGGCACCTGTGACTCAAAAGAGTAGGACACTGGCCCCATATACCAGAGGTGGTGGATTCAAACCTGGCCCCGGCCAAAAACTGCAAAAAAAAAAAGAAAACTCTGAAAATTCTACTTCGTAATCTACTCAAGCCCTAGCTAGAGGCCAAATTTTCAATGTAAGATTGAGTATGCTTCCTTATCCCATGAGGATGAGTAAACTAATAAACATATATTATATATGTTAAATATCTTAAAATGTGTTTCCAAGAGCATCTGAAATTTTGTACTTGTATGTAATCATTTGTAAACATACTGTGATCTATAATTTGAGAAAATCCATTGTCATGCCTTTTTGAAAGTCAAAAATTAAGACATCCTTAAAGGTTTCAATCTACACATTAAAATATATGTGAAAGTACAAAGAAAAACTCTAACACTGTTGTATGCTAGAGAAATTTTGTTTTGCTTGCTCTCTTTTTCATTTAACTTGACCAGTGAAAGACTTTAGTTGAACTTCATATTGCAAGAACTGTTAGTGAAAACTGTCAAGCAAAAGGAAGGCCCTATATCTAAAAAGTCTTTATGAACGTTTATGCCATCAACCATCAACCTTTCAAAGTTTTGAGCCTGCCCAGAAATTCCTCAATATCTCAAACTTCCTCTTCAGATGCAGAGGAGATATTCTGTCTCCTCCTCTAATTAATCCTGTTAATTGTTTTGCAGTTTTTTTGGCCAGGGCTGGGTTTGAACCTGCCGCCTCTGGCATATGGGGCTTGTGCCTTACTCCTTTGAGCCACAGGTGTCGCCCTAACCTTGTTATTTGTTATGCCCCAGCATTGGAGATAATGAAATGTGTTCTTCTGTGAAAAAAAAAAAAAAACAATAACCAAAGATAATAAGGTGGAAAAGAAAGAATTCAGCAATTGTCTAAAGCCAAAACAGAGTTACCAGCTATAGGTATGGTAGATGAAGAACTTCACAGCTCGGAGTGGAAAACAATGGAAACTTTAACCCCCCAACACACACATGGGTGGGACTCAGGACTCCCCAAAACAGAAAGAAAAAGATTACTTTGCAAATAGTAGCATTAACAAGAGAGATGGCAAAGTCTGGGAGATATGCATACAGGGACATTTGATATCATGTAGGAAAGTTGGTGTATCTGTAAACAGAAGGAGGGAGGGGTAAAGAGTGAGTTTAGAAGAAGAGAGAAGCAGAAGTGGGTGGCAGGTGGTGGGGAGAAGGGGCTATGTCTAAGACCACCCACTTGGTGGGAGGCACTCTCAGCTCAGGGGTTTCCCTTGGTCCTGGTAGCCATCTAACGAGCTGGACAGAAGAGGGCACAGGGCCATTGGGAGTCCTGTGCCTGGTCTCTAGCACACCAGACTAGAAAGGGCCCTAACCAAACTGAGAGGCCAAGGCCCATGGGGACCGACAGTAGGGACAGAGCCGCACAGGTAACAGAGTGGCTTGTCGTCAGGACAGCCATGAGGTGGCAGTTTTGCATTATGTTTAACAAAAGTGATGAGCAAATAGCAATGGAGGCTCCAGAGGCCAATTGCTTGCCCAGTGCGCACAGCAGATGGGTACCAGAGCCAGTGTCTGGGCTCTCACCTGCCTCACCCCAACAGCGTGTAGAAATCACATGTGAGGATAGGGAGACGCGGGCCAGCACAGTTCTTAGAGTGTGACCACACACTTTGGTGTTTAGCTTCCCCAAACCCCTGTGCTAGCTAAGAGGTGGAACTGCCCGGGGCTTCACTCCCCTGGTCTGGCAGAGGGCAGACAAGTCCCAAGGGTGACTGAGGTTTATAGGATAATTAAGGGCGGTCTTCCCATGGTCTCTCTGTTGACGTGCATTAAATAACAGACCATCAGGGAAAGTTTTCCCTACCCCCGACGGAATGTCCCATATTTGGAGTTCATTTATGAAAGAGTCCTTTGTCCATGCCCCGTCCCTAGATTACGGTTTATAGGGGTCCCTGCTGGCTCCCCATATCCTCCTCTAGTCACTTCTGTGGCCTTGGCACCAGCAACCCATGCTCCAGGCATCTCGTGCAAAAGTCAAGGGCTCGGACCTTCTAAAGCAAGATCCTATTTGTTAACTATATTCTAAAAGATGTGAAAGAGTTGGAAATATTGAGAGTTGCTATTTGTTGTGTAATCATAAAAACATTATGGCCCCATACGGTTCTGACGTCACAAATCTCTCTTCCTGGTACAAAAAGAACAATGGTTTATGTGACTATTTTCAAGTGAAACTTTTTGAGATAATATTGAGAAATCATATTGTTCTCTTCAAAGATTCAAATTATGACAAACTGCCACCCCTATTGAGGAAAGAGATCTGATCTTGATCACTTTGGAGAATAAATTTTAGTTACCTTAAAAAAGGAAGAAACTATAAATTGCACCTCTCCCTACTTCTAAAATATTTCTAGACCTTCTGTAAGCATTTCAAGTACACAAAATCTTTAAGTACGAAAACAGGTAGTTTCTTACCTAAAAATACCTTTAACATGTATTTGCTCATTTTTAAGCAAATGTGAAAGACACCAAATATGAAATCCTGGAGGCGCACACCTGCTCCCAGGCTTCCCCCTCCCCCACTCGTTAGTCCGCAGCATCTGAAGGGGTGTCTGCCCCACCGCAAAGCGTTCTGTCTGGGTCCATGATGAAGACTTAGATTTCTCATTTCATTGTCTAGCTGTAGTTTTACCGAATTTGTTTCGAACAGTCTCACCATGCACTATTTAAAATTCAGTGTTATCTACCTAATTGATGACTAAACAGGGAAACATGCCTTACATGTTTGGAAACGTAAGATTGTCGTTCAGGCCATCTGCTGCCAAGCTATCATTCAAGAGGAGAAGCGCTGTGTGCAAAGCTTCTGCCACCTTCCACGGCTGACTCTCTTCTTTAAGCTGACCGCTGAGCACCTCCAGGCTGTGGACCATGCCTGTGAATATCTTCTGAAACAGGCTACCCTGTTGCCACTGATTAAACACCTACAAGTTAGAGACAAAATAGTATTGTGAATAATAGCAAGTTAGAAACAACAGTATTTAAGAAATAAATATTAACAGACTATTCTAGATGACAGACAGCCCATTTTTATTTTGTCAGCAAGGTGAAATGCCTGTTAACAGTTGCATTAATAACTTTTAGTCAGAATTTAAAGATGACAAGTTGCAACAATGGATGCATACAACTTTCTAATTAGCATACTACTTCTCCCTTTTCTTTCCTTAAAAAGAAAAAATGAGAGAGAAGACAAAGCCATAAATTTCTAAACAAGCAAAATATAATCTTAAAACTCAACTGACATACTTAGGATAATATAAATATATTCACTTGCCTTAAAATATATATCATAATTACTGTAATCTATGACATGGATTGGGATGATGATACTAAGGGCAATTAGTGCCATGGTTTATCATCAATATTACACCAAAATCGATCATTCATGCCCAGGTCAGTGCTGGAAAATGCAAATTTATGTAAGCTAACCAAGCCTTAATTAACTGTGAATTTTCATGGCCCGGATACTGCACAAAGCAAAGGTGTGCAGCAGGGCACTTTGAAGCCGGTCATTTCAATGCCGTATCCTGGTCATTTCAGTGCTGATGACTTTAGTGCCAGGAAGTGCCTGATCACAACTACACATTTTTTTTTCCTTTGGAGACAGAGTCTCACTCTGGTACCCTAAGTAGAGTGCCCTGCTGTCACAGCTCACAGCAACCTCAAGCTCTTGGGCTCAAGCAATCATCTTGCTTCAATTTTTCTCTTTTTAGTAGAGATGGGGTCTCAAACTCCTGAGCTCAAACAATCCACCTGACTCAGTTTCCCAGAGTGCTAATATTACAGGTGTGGGTCACCACACCTGGCCATACCTATACATTTTTAATGATGGTTTATGAACTGCTTGCAATTTTCACCTTTATCAGACACATATTGGGAGGAAAGAAGTTAAAGAGGCATGTTTTTGAGAAAGAACTTGAGATGGACGCTACGACACCTGATAAAGCAAATATGAAGCAACCTCCACCGAGACTCTGCGTCACAGTCTCCACAGCCCCCCAAGCCCCTCACTTCAATTTACAGCAATCACCAGACAGGTGTCTCTATCTCTAGTCGCGTCCTTCTTCAACTCATACTCCATGATGTTGGCAAAACACTCATTTTCACGTGCAATTCCGATCATGTCAGTACTCTGAGTAAAATAGTTGAGTAGATCCCAACTGTCTACAGAAATCCTCAGCGTGGCATGTAAAGCCTCTGTGAGTTTCCTTCATCCACTCTTCTGACCTCGGCGCCCCTTTGTGCAGTCACGTGCACCTGTCCCTTGCTCTCTAGCCGTGCTGCACAGCCTGTAGGTTTCTTCAAATACCATGTTCCCCTCTCTATTCTCTTGGGAGTATAAAGACATGATAAGCCGGGAAGAGTGCTCCATCAGGCATAAGATCTGCTGGCACCGTGCTCTTGGACTTCCCAAGCTCCAGAACTGTGAGAAATAAGGATCTATCACTTAAGAAAAAAAATAAAATAAACTCCCCAAGCAGCACAAAGCTGGGAACCAGCAAGGGCTTCCAAGGGTGGGAGGAGTCCAGTCTCTCGGGCACTCTGCCTCACACCAACACCTCTGGGAAAACAGACCACGGCCTTTCTTCTCATCTTCACTTTTCAATCACAGTTGCTGTTCTGGCACAGTGCTTCTGGTCACGACCAGGGTGAGGGGACAAGGAAATCAGAGCTCAGAGAGCTGCAGCGAGGCTGAACGCTTGTTCACAAACCTCCAGGGCCAGTCAGAGCAGCCTCGGGGAACATCACACACCCACAACCTCCAGGCCTATGTGCCTTAGCCGCCAAGTCAGTGCTTAAGCCTAGTATGAACTGCTTGGTGACACTTGTGTTGAGGGGCCTAAAGAGCTAGAGCCACAGGATGCCCAAGGGAAAACAAGCACATGATGGCCAGGACATGGGCACCCCAAGGCATTTTCCGGAGAAGGACATAAAATCAGACAGTGAGTGATGTGGAACAGGAAATAATCTGGACATGCTTCAAGCCGCCAGGCCTTCAGACAGAACATCCAGACATGGGACAGCACCTGTTTGTAGACTCGTGGCCAGCTGACCGCACGTACGAGATAGTTTTTAGCTTCTGACCACTTGGAGTGACAGTCTCCATGGTGGCTCTCTCCTTGAGCTTCGTCTTCCGATGTCCTGGACAAGACTGTACACACCATCCTGTCTAATGCACTGCCTGTGGGAATCTGGCAACAATATGAAAATATATTTATAAGCAAAGTCTTTTTTCCTAGAACATTTCTCTTCTAAAAATAATACCACAATCTTGCCTAAGCTCTTACACTAGCTTGACTGAAGAAGTAACAGGTGATAAAGTGCTGCTTGTAATGTAGTGAAGAAAATTGATTCTACTTTTCGGAATTGTCCACAAGCAATGGGTACAGCTATTTCTCCAGGCCAAAGACACGGAGATGCTATCAACTATTGTTCGTCTTCCTTCCCAGGCCAAAAGTCAACATGGGCCAGCCCAGTTTAATTGATACTTTGGACTAACAAAGTTGTTTTGCCTAGAACATTTTCTTTTCTAACAAAAGTGGATAAAATTGGAAAGATTCAAATTGGGTCCTGGGTCAGAAACTATTTAATGTTTGTGAACCAATGTCCTTTGTTTTGAATATGAGCTTAAATGAAATTTCTCTAACACTGCTCTATAAATATTGATGTTTGTATTAGAATATTCCATTACATAGTTTTAAAATAACCGTGGTATCATTTTTCAGAGATTCTATTGATGGCTACTGTGGTCTGAGTACTCGTACCCCCCACCCCCAAGACACACGTGTTGAAAATCCTTACCTCCAAGGAGACAGGATGAGAAGGTGGGGCCTTAGGAAAGTGATAAGGTCGTGAGGGTGGAGCCCTTGGAATAGGATTAGTGCTCTTTTAAAGAGGCCCATGGGAGCTTCCTGACCACTTCCACTACGCAAGGACAACACAAAAGGTGCCGTCTGAGACCAGAAAGCAGTCCCCACCCCCAACCCCTCCAGACACCAAATCTGCTGAAGTCTTGATCTGAGAGACTTTCCACACTCCAGAACTGTGAGAAGTAAGTTTCTCTCGTTAGGAGCTACCCAGTCTGAATGCACTAAAACAATGGCAATGATCAGAAAGCCTCACAAGCCCCGTTTGTTCATCCTGTTGCTTCCTTAAGGATCCAGATTTAAAATATTCACTTATGACAATTAAAACCAGTGATCTCTAAAGTTTTTGCTCTGATTTTTTCTTCCTTTAATTAAAAAAAAAAAAAAAGTAACACCTTGTGTCGTGTTATTAATACAACAGAAGGCCCAGTCACTGCCTGGACTCTCACAGTCGCTTAGAGGCAAATGGAGCCATCAAGGTCCCTGGGACTTGCCCTGTCACTGAAGTGAGGCTGAAGTGAGATCATGGGGGCTCAACAGTGGACATGGGGCCAGACAAATCATTCTCTGATTTGGGGAACAGAGAAAGGGAGCTAGGAAGACCACTTTCATCCAAGGGCAGTGGGTGTTGAGGCTTTGGCAGGACTGGGGGGTGCCGAGGATCACAGGTTGATGCCAATAGTAAAGGACTTTATAAGAAGTGGGAAGCAAGGCAAAGAGCCCCCCAAGATGCCCATGCCTTGATCCTCAGAACCTATGAATATGTTGCGTTGCATGGCAGGTGAGATTTGAGGTCAATGATGAAAGTAAGACTGCCAATCAGCTGACACTGAGATGGGAGATTATGCTGGATCATCCCCGGGGCCCAATATAAACCACGAGTCCTAATTAATGGAGGCGAGAGGCAAAAAAGTCAGAGCCAGAGCCACGGGATGTGAGCAGGACTCCACCTGCTAGGCTGGCCTTGGACATGGAGGAAGGGGCTGAGAGCCAAAGAACGCAGGTGCCTCTAGGAGCTGGAAAAGCAAGAAACCAGTGAAAAGTGCCAGAACATGCTACCTCAAAATATTTCTCTTTGGTATATGGGTTATTCCCAGCTGAAGGCTCCAAGTGAGAAGCAGCAGGTACAAGAAAACCCCTTACTTTCCTTTAACTGACTAAAAATAGTGAATAAATGTCCCTTTTGTAAAGGAAATTAACATTTATAAAAGAAATTTTCATTTGTAAAAAGGTCTTCTACCAAGAAGAAAGAGACTCCTCCAAATAACTCTGTACTTGCTCTTAGCCAAAAGACCAAGGGATTCCTCCAAATAACCCTGACCACCTGAGAGACTCTCATCAGTGTAGTAAGACAGCCCTGACTCATTGTACATCTCCGGCCCTCACCCTCTCATCATCTGCCTTGACACCCTGCAACCCCAAACCCATTTTCTTTGTGTAGCCTAATATGGTGCCTATGCCTCAATTACCTGACTGCCTCCCTGAAACACTGAGCCTTCTTGACCTACGATGTAGTTAGTTCTTGATAAGCCCATTGTAACTCAAAAATATAAGTCAAAAGTACATTCACTACGCTTAAACTACAGACATCATAGCTTAGCCTGGCTGACTGCAAATGTGCTCAGAATGCTTCCATTAGGCTACAGTAGGACAAAATCACTGAACACAGGCTATTTTATAATAACGTGTTGACTACTGCATGTAATTCTTTGAACACTTTTTTGAAAAGCAGAATTGTGGCATGGGCACTCACACTATAGGGTCCCCCTGAGTATATATATTTTGCACTATTATAGAGTTGAAAACCGTTAAGTCAAACCATTGACTATTGTAGAGTTGAAAACCGTTAAATCAAACCACCGTAAGTAGAACCATTAAAAGCCGGGAACCACCTCTACATTTTTTCCTGTGACTCACATGCATACTTACATAATTAAAACTGTTTTTCTCTTAATTATCTGTCTTGTACCAGTTTAATTCATGGAAGGAAAGGAATATGTCTTCCCCTGCAACAGGATTTGCCCCAGAGCCTCCAGAGGGATGCAGCCCTGGGGACCGTGATGTTAGCCCATTCAGACTTCTAATCTCCAGAACTGTAGAGATTTGGGGCTGTTTTAAGCCACTGTCTTGGGACACACGTCTCACAGCAGCAATAGGAGGCTCAGACACAGGGGACACAATTACTATAGAGCTTTGTGGGTACAAACACTCTTGTTTCCTGACCATTTTCCTTTTAATCCTAATCTCAAAATATTTACTATTCATTCGTATAGTTTTACCCCAAATATTTTCTAGTTTAATAAAAAAAACCGGGGTTGTAAGTATGGAGAAAACTGTAAGAAAAACTAGTCAACTGGGGTTTCCTGTACCACAACCTTTCTCGTGGGAAAAGCCGAGGGTCACAATTTCCAGTCCTACAGGAGGTGGCATAAAATTGTGAGATGGAGAGAAGCAAGAATCCAATGTGCTCAATTCTAATATGAAGGTGGTAGACGAGCTAACACAAGGGCTGGGGAAGGGGAGTGAGGGATGGGGAGAGGGAAGGAGGAAGGGGGATGGGGGTCACGGTGCATGGCACACCTCTTGGGGGCAGGACACGATTACAAGAGGGACTTTATCTAACAGCTGTAATCAGTGTAACCTAACTCTTTGTACCCTCAATGAATTCCAAGCAATAAAAAAAATTAAAATTAAAATTAAAAAAATAATTGTGGGATGGTTAATAAAATTGTGCCAGGAAGACAAGAAAGCACAAAACTGATTTCACTGTGGCGAGCCCTAAACCTGCCTGGCAGAACTGGTGCTTCAAACTCCCGGCCAGCTCAGGGGCTGCTGGTGAATCCAGCCACAGATCCCCCATCTGGACACCCAGGCTCAGAGCACAGATCCAGAGTCCAAAGGTTGAAAGCAACAGTCTGTACACAAAGGTGGAAAAGGCAAATCCAATGGAACCTTATTCAATCTTAAAAAATATAAGGGAATTTTACCATTTGTGACAACGTGGATGAAACTGGAGGGCATTTTGCTAAGTAAAATAAGGACATGCACTGTATCATTCCACGGTATCTGAAATACCCAGATACAGAATTACCCACAGAAACAGAATTCAAAGGTGTTTGACAGAGACTGGGGAGTAGGGAACAGGAGACGCTGTGTAAAGCTTCAGTTATGCTAAATGAATAGTTACGGAGGTGTTCTCTACCACACAGTTAGTGTCTGTCATTAACAATACAATAACGGGCGCTGCACTTCTAAGTTACACAGTATGTTCCACAGTCACCCCTAAAGTCAAAGTACATAGGGAAAGTGGGAAATTGTAGCCAGAATTACCTCCATTTACAGAATATTTATTACAAAATTTTACAGAAAGGTGGCCAACACACAGAGTATTTCATAAATATTTTGTGGGGTTTCATAATGAATATTTTGTAATTAAAGGTACATTTAGCTGCAATTTCCCATTTTCTCTAATATGAAAAGAAATAAACGAATGAATGATAAAAGCGGAAAAGACAATCAGGGACCACCAGGTGGTGGGAACGTGCAGAGAAGTGAGCAAAATTCACACCCCCATTGTGGACCAAGACCCCAACAGAAGACAGTGTGTCTTCTCCAAATATTCACAACTCAACCCTGGCCTCGGAAATGTACCAAAACTCTAACCAAGGAGGTGGGTTCTGGGGAGGGCAGCAGGTTGACCAAAGTTCTCGGTGTGTAGCTCTCACACCTGCACCTTGCGACGTGGAAGCTCCTACACACAGGCTGGATTGTCAGAAGGGAACTCTGTAAATGAAAGATCCCTCCAGAACCTCAGCTGTATCAGAGGTGAATTCAGTCTTGGGGGTCACCAGGTCCAATCCCCTCATTTCACCTAATTTAGGAAGAGGCTCAACTTCGGGGAGACCAGCTGGCCTCCGCAACCCACACCTTCTATTCTTCTAATGCTAACCTGAAAATTCACCACTTGTGTCCCCACACCCTCCTGGACACCACCTTCCTAACCACACTGCACACCTTCCCCTGGACTGGCTATTCCCACCACTAGCTCCTAGAGCCATCAGGCGCATGTTCCTTCCAAATAGCTTTTGAATGCTTAAATAAAACCACAAGGTAAGAGGAAAGGGGCCTTTCTAAAAAAACTGGAGACAGCAGCAGCCTACTCTGTCTAAGAAGCAAAGATTTAGTAGGACCCTGCTGTCTGGCTACCCTCCCTCTCCCACTGCTACCACCCACCCTGCTCAGGTAGTACATCCCTCTCAAGGATAGACCCAGTAGCCTGAGAGGCACCCAAGGCGCATACCCTTACCTCCTTCAGTTCAGCTGAATAATTCAGGATTTGCCCTGTATGAAGATCATCAAAACCAAACTGGGATTGGAGATCAGCCTGGACTTTCTGTGGATCCCACACCAAGTCCTGCAGAGACAGGTGGTATCCCGACTCTGTGAAACAACAAAGGAGTAATTCTGTCAGTCGTTTGACTGTGTGGACGTGTCTCAAGTCATTCAGAAAACAGAGCCTTATTCACCTGTACAGGAAAAGTAAATGAAAACCAAATACCTTTTGGGTATCACGTGGGAAAAACGAACAGAAGCTAATACCTGCTGCTGTGGAGAGTAAGGCATGAGTGACTGCAAGGCTTATAGAGGACAACTTGAAAATAGGTGCCAAGAACTTGTCCACAAAAAGGAAGCCAAACTCTGTAAAATAATTTAAAGAGGTTTCTTCTGAGCCAAATTTGACGACCATGGCCCATAACCACACCCAAGAAGCCCTGAGCAAGTAGACTCAGGGGGTGGGGTTATGGTTGGTTTTATACATTTGAGGGAGACAAGAATTATACATCAAGTCATAAACCAATACATGAAAGATATACACTGTTGTGGCCTCAAAAGGTGAGACATCTCCAGGGGGTCTGGGGGCCTTACCGATTATAGGTGAGTTTAAAGACTCTTTGACTTGGGGCAGCGCCTGTGGCTCAAAGGAGTAGGTTGCCAGCCCCATATGCCAGAGGTGGCGGGTTCAAACCCAGCCCCAGCCAAAAACTGCAAAAAAAGGAAAAAACAAAAAGACTGTTTGATTTGTAATTGGTTAAAGAAATGAAGCTTTGTCTAAAGCTTTGGAATGTGTTAAGATAAGGAGGTCTGTTACTCAGACTTAAGCCACCAGTCGTAGCAAGCAATTTATTATGTAAATTGAGGACCTGCAGGTCTGTCTTGCACAGCCTTAGGCTTGTTCATGAATTACAAAGGACATCTCCCAGAAGGGAGCCCATGAGGCCTCTCTGACCTCCCTTTTCATGGCCAGTAACTCAGTTTTAAGGTATTTTCTTGGCCAAGAAGGGACTCACTCAGTCATCTGGGGGAAACGTAAGATTTTCACAAGCTTTATATAATTCAGATCATTAAACCTAATAATCTTATTTCTAAAAATCTCAGAAAATATCAGATACCTGAATAAAAATTAATGTACAAGAATATTATTGCATTGGTTTTGTACTGATCAAATATTAAAAACCAGCTAAGAGCTCTATCAGAGGAAAGGATAGATTATAGTGTATATGCATAGCTCTATTAGGCATGGTGGCTCATGAGTATTATCCTAGCACTGTGGGAGGCGAAGATCACTTGAGGTTGGGAGATCCCTTTTCTACTAGAAACAGAAAAATCAGCAGGGCTTGGAGGCCAGTGCCCATATTCCCCAATACTCAGGAGGCTGAGGCAGGAGAGTAGCTTGAACCCAGGAGTTTGAGGTTGCTGTGAGCTACACTGACTCCACAGCACTCTAGGCTGGGCAACAGGGTGAGTCTCTGTAAGACCAAAAAGAAAGGAAAGGAAAAAAAAAGGAAAGAAAGGAAGGAAAAAGGGAGGAGGGAGGGAGGGAGGGGGGATAGAGGGAAGGAAGGAAGGAAGGAAGGAAGGAAGGAAGGAAGGAAGGAAGGAAGGAAGGAATTCACAAAGTTCCAGAGGGGAGAAAGAAAAATAGATGGTAACTTCAGTCTACGAATAGGTATAAAAATAAAAAATAACTCTAAAAAAGTGAAAGGCAACTTGTTTCTGAAATTCATTGCTGAACAATAGTATTGGTAAGATGGAAAGTAATGATTTCAGTGCCACTGACACCACCCACCCCTCCTCTTCACTGGACATAATCTGCTCATCAGGCAAAAGAAATTGTGAGAAATGATAATTTTTAGTCGCCTCTAGAGGTGTGTTTTGTAACAGTCTTTACCTCTGACTCACGGGCAAGTAGTTAGAAAACTGTTCATTTCGATTACATTTTTACCAGTAATTACATTTCCAATTGTAGGGTAAATTGGTTGTTACAATTCAGATGATGTACAAAAACTTAAGCTTTTCAATGAGTTTGTTAAAATAAAGGTCACTGTGAAGATTTCAGGGAACAGTTTCATTCCTCTCTCACCCCACCTCTCAATTTTGTCCTCAGTATAAGAATTAGTAGTTCCACTGGAACTAACCTAACGTGAAAATTGAATTAAATGTTAGTGGGCTAGCTTTTTCTCTTACAGAGCACTCAAAGAAACTCTTCCTCCCAGTGGGGATCTGCCTATGCTGATTCAGAAGTAACAGGAAGGTACAAACCACAGGTGGAATTAGGGACACTGAAGCCTGTCGTGTAGGGCTGCTCCACGCAGCAGGACACATCTGTGTGGGCCTGTGGAGATCTCTGCACAAAACCATTCTGCTACAGAGCTCAGGCAGCTGAGACCTCAAGAGTCAGCAGCCAATGGAAAATGTGACCCCAGACTCACCCCACACCCACCCAGGAGCATCTTTTTATAATGCAGGTGCAATTTTACTACTCCGAAGACCATTTGCAATCTGGCCTGGGCTCCCGTTCAGGACCATCTTTTTCTATTGCCTGATATACATCAGACACACTGAGTGTCAAACACACATGGCTCTCAGCAAGCTGGGGACTGCGCTCACTTCTGGCAAATGCTCCCTCATTTCTTCGATGAGCTCTAATTCATCCTTCAAAGCTCTTCCTTGAAGCTTTTTCTGAAGAAGATGCCAGATCCCTACTCTGCAGCCTTCGTTTTTTCTTTATTGACATGCCTTTCCCTTTTACTAAACAAGACTTCTTTGAAAGCAAGAACTATGTCTTACTTAGCTTTTTTATTCCCACTGTCCAGAGCAATGTTTGGCTCATAGAAAGTGCTCAGTAAGTGCTGACTGGATGAGAGAATGAATAAATGCAGGACAGATGGGTAAATGGGTGGGTGGATTGGTGAGTGGGTGAATGAATATAGATGGATGGATGGGTGGATTGGTGAGTGGGTGAATGAATATAGATGGATAGATGGGTGGACTGGTGAGTGGGTGAATGAGTATAGATGGATGGATGGGTGGATTGGTGAGTGGGTGAATGAATATAGATGGATGGGTGGATGGATTGGTGAGTGGGTGAATGAATATAGATGGATGGATGGGTGGATTGGTGAGTGGGTGAATGAATATAGATGGATGGATAGATGGATGGGTGGATTGGTGAGTGGGTGAATGAATATAAATGGATGGATGGGTGGGTGGATTGGTGAG
>CAUYRH010021036.1:0-45295 GCA_963574655.1 Perodicticus potto | reverse complement strand
GGGAAGGAGAGGGAGAGAGTGAGGGGAGAGAGGATAAAGGGCGAGATCACACTTGTGGTGCATATTTGAAGGGTCAGGAGAAAACTTCTAAATATGGATCAAAAATATTTTCACATAGTAAATGAGAAAATCTCATGAATGTTATGTCAATCAGGTTGATGAAAATATCTCAGATTGTATGTGAAACCTGCACACTATACCCCATGATTGAATTATTGTACACAGCTATGATTCAATAAAAAAATAAATAAAATAAATAAATAAATAAAATAGTAAAGCACACACAAAAATGTCAACAACTCTTAACCCAATATATAGTGATTTCCTTAGAAGATACAAATCAATCAATAATTAGTCCAACCCCAATTTTACAAGAAAGTCTCTTTTTCTTTCATGTACATTTCAGAACACAATAAACTCAGATAAAAAGTTATTTCTACCTTTTTTAAATCAAATTATGGTAGAGGTCAATTGTGGGACTTTATGCCAAAAACTTTCTTTATAATTCTCAGGACCCATATGAAATAGACTAAGTCCAGGTATGTAAGGTGAATTTTTATACCTAACCAAACATACCCTATAATACTTCTCACACATTTAACGGCATCCCCCAGTTTGGTACTGCCAGGCAAGTGGAGGATCAGGGTCTTGTGGGAATTAGTATTGATTGAATGATCTAACGGTGCTTTCTAAAACCAAAACTATGATACCTTAGCTTAAGGTTTGATGAGGAATATGAGCAGGAGATGACAGATAAAAGACTTAGCACTCGTTTGTAATACTGGATTCATCTGAACCATTCTCTGTTAAGCTCTTCGCAGTGTTACTTCTGCCCAATCACCTTTGTTTTGGTTAGGCTGGCTCACTGCCTTATTTGGACATGGTATTGCCAGAGACCAGCGAATGTGCCAAATGAGCACTATAGATACAATGCTACAAAAATGGTTTTGCTGCTGGGAAGGTAAAAGGCCAAGGAGATCCTTGGGCTGCCTTGACTCTGGAGATTAATGTCCTGATTTCCTGAAGCTAATCATCACTGTTGGTATCCAAACACCATCGGCCTTGGTCAAACAGTAGAGATAGAAGCTATTCATCCCTTGGACACTTTACTTCTTTTGTATTTACCTGGATGGAGCTGAAGAACATTCTTCTTAGTAAAGTATCACAAGAATGGAAATGTATGCAATACTAATATGAAATCAATAGATAAACAACTACATACCCACATCAGAGAAAAAAAGTCAAATTAAACTAGGGAGAAGGAGGAGGGAGGAAGGAAAGGGCTGAGGGAAGGAGGGAGGAGGATTGGTAAGCTCTCACCTAATGGGCATAATGTAGAGATATACAGCACACCCCTGAACGAAGGGCGCAACAACAACTTGAATGTTACCTAAGAAATACAAGGTAATATAATCATTTTCCATATTAATCTGAAATAAATAAATAAGCCATTAATCCTTTAGCATTTGTTGAGAGTATACCAAAACACAGGACATATACCAGAAGTAGTTTCAAACCAGTGGTTTCATTTGGGACAAAACCAAATAAAGCATTAAAAAAAGAGAGAAGGAGAATGTCGTTTAACAACTCCCCAAGAGATACTGTCTAGTGTAATTATAAGTCTGATTAATATAAGTCTATATTAATAAGTCTGATTATAAGTCCTATATATAAATTAATGTAGTATAATCAAGATTAAGACACAGATGAAGACCAACACATACATCCGATATGCCTCCAGTTCTTGAGTACCAAAGAAGAAAGGTAACAAAGACAGAGTTGATAATGAGTAACGCATGCATATGCATTAACCGATACTTTTTTCTGCCTAGACTTTTTGCAAACACACCTGGCCACCTGTCATTATTTTTAAGATACAAATAATGAACCGCTCTTGCAAACAGTTACTTGCAAGCACAGTTATCAGCTGAGGAAACAATTTTCTGCAGCTGTAAAAATTATATTTCTCAGTAAGGAAAATTCAGGTATGGCTGATTTCCTCATTATGTCTTTAGAATTCAGCTTTGGCTTATTTTCTCTGAAGAGGATTCTTTTGTTTTCAGACTATGAAAGTTTAACTCTGAAGTAAGTAGTTGTCAAACTTTTTGGTGTCAGGACCCCTTTACACCCTTAACAATTATTAAGAAATCCAATAAGCTTTTGCTTTTGTAGGTTATTTCTCCTAATATTTACTGTATTAGAAATTAAAACTGAGAAAAATTTAAAATGTGTCAATTGAATTATTTTATTTATATTTATTAATTCATTTAAAGTAACAGTGGTAAAATCATTACATCAAAACCTTGAAATTAACATAAATAACATTTTTATGAAAAATAATTATATTTTCCAAAATGAAAATTACTTAGTAGGAGCGACATTGTTTCACATTTTTGTACATTTCTTTAAAGTCTGGCTTCATAGAAAAGAGCTGGCTTCCCATACCTGCTTCTATATTCAATCTATTAGGATTAAGTTATTTGGGTTGAAATATGTAAGAAAATCTGACCTTATAGAGTTATGTAGTTGGGAAAAGGAAAAGTATTTTAATAGCTTTATTAGATAATTGTGGATATTCTTCTTTGATGCTACCTGAAAACTCAACAAGAAGTTACTCCAGTGCACTGGTTCTCAACCTTCCTAATGCTGTGACCCTTTAATACAGTTCCTGTGGGTCGTGACCCACAGGTTGAGAACTGCTGCTCTAGAGAGTACACTGTGGAAGGGAGGAAAAGAGTAACTTTAAGGTGGAAAAAACAGATGAGCCCTATCAAATACGGGTGTGAGGAAGGGTAACATCAAAGGTGACAAACCAGGTTGACATACGGACTCTTGATCGGAAATGATGAAAACAGCACTTGACCTCTGTGGTCTGCTCCCCAAAGCCCCTAGTTTCAGTCTAATCATGAGAAAAATGCCAGGCAAATCCTGAGAGACATTCTGTGAAATACCTGTTTAGTCATCCTCAAAACTGTCAAGGTCAGCAAAACCCAGAAAAACCTGAGAAACTGGCATAGCCAAGAGGAGCCTAGGGAGGCCTGATAACTAAAGGTTATGTATTACCCTAGATGGGATCCTGAAACAGAAAAAGAACTTTAGATCAAAATAAAGCAGATTTGAATAAAGTGAGGCCTTTAGTTAATAGTAGTATATCAATATTGGGTCATTAATTGTAACAAATGAACCCTACTAAAGTAGAACATTAATAATAGGGAAAACTAAATTAGGGGTATATGAAAACTCTCTGTACCCTCTTCCCAATTTTTCTATAAACCCAAAATTCTTCTTCGTTTTTCTTTTTTTTTTTTTTTTGAGACAGAGTCTTTATTGCCCTTTGTAGAGTGTCCTTGCATCACAGTTAACATTAACCTCAAACTCTTGATTGTTTTGGTTTTTTTGAGACAGAGTCTCACTTTGTTGCCCTTTGTAGAATGCTGTAACATCATAGCTCACAACAGCGTCAAACTCTTGGGTTCAAGTGATCCCCTTGCCTCAGCTTCCCGAGTAGCTGGCACTGCAGGAACCTGCCGCAATGCCTGGCTGTTTTTTAGAGACAAGGTCTCCATTGGCTGAGCTTGGTCTTGAACCTGTGAGCACAGGCAATCCACTTGCCTTAGCCTCCCAAGTGTTGGGATTACAGGCGTGAGCCACCATGCCTGACCAACTTCCAACTCTCAGGCTCAAGTGATTTTCTTGCCTCAGTCTCCCGAGTAACTGGAACTATAGGCACCTGCCACAACACCTGGTTATTTTCAGAGAGAGGATCTCAGGGTCTCACTCTTGCTCAGGCTGGTCTCGAACTCCTGAGCTCAAGCAATCTACCCACCTCAGCATCCTAGAGTGCTAGGATTACAGGCATGAGCCACTATGCCCAGCCCAAAATTACTCTTAAAAATAGAGCCCTAGTAAAAAAATTGTTTTAACTTGAGAAGAGGTAGTTTTTAAAATGTTAGTTGCTTACTTACAGTGTAAACTCCAAAAGGGTATCATTCGGATTCTGTTATATTAAAATCCATTAGCCTTTCTTGCACTTTAAATGGATCTTTTGTCACATATGATTCTGTAAAAGCATGCATTCATTATTGGAAAATATTGGTGCAATTAGTTATACAGATCTTCCAAATGTTAACACATTTAATTTTACAATTATCAAAACACTGCATTTGTTAATATCATCATCAGTCTCATCAGACAAAAATGTTTAAGAATTGGGAAGCTGTCAAGCTCAGATGGTAGAAACAAGTTTTCCAAAATTCTAATTTTCACTTGTTTGTGCAAATTGTATCACTGGCAACAAATATTGTCAGTTGTTTCCTTGAAATGACAGTATTACTTTATTTTCAAGAAAACGTCTGTCAAACATTGTGAGAAAACGTCTGCCAAATCTGAGTAACTATAGTTTGTCTGTCACTCAGTCTTCCAAGCACATAAAAATGGTACTCATGAAAAAAGTGGCTAGTTCAGCTTGCAACTCAAACAACTCTGCAAGTGCTTTTCCTCAGCACAACCAGAATATTTGGTACATAGAAGAATTTTGTGTACTTCCTATTTCATTGCAAAAAATATTAAAAAGACATGTTCTCAAAGTTGTTGAGATTTAACAAAATAATTTTTACTATTTCTTTGAGGCTATTCTTTTTTTTTTTTTTGAGACAGAGGCTCACTTTGTTGTCCTGGGTAGAGTGCCCTGGCATCTTAGCTCACAACAACCTTGAACTCTTGGGCTCAAGCAATCCTCTTGCCTTAGTCTCCTGAGTAGCCAACTAACACTGTAGCTCAGACTACAGGTGCCTGCCACAGGGTTCTGCTCTTGCTCAGGCTGGTCTCAAACCCATGAACTCAAGCAATCCACCCGCCTCAGCCTCTCAGAGTCCTAGGGTTATAGGCGAGAGCCACTGTGCCCAGCCTGAGGCTATTTTTTTTTTTTTTACAGACAGAATCTTACTTTGTCGCCCTCAGTAGAGTGTGGTGATGTCACAGCTCACAGCAACTTCCAGCTCTTGGGCTTAGGCGATTCTCTTGCCTTAGCCTCCCTAGTAGCTGGGACTACAGGTCCCCGCCACAACGCCCAGCTATTTTTTTGTTGTTGTTTCAGTTTGGCTGGGGCCAGGTTCGAACCCACCACCCTTAGCATATGGGGCCAGCACCCTACCCACTGAGCTACAGGCGCCACCCTTGAGGCTATTCTTAAATGGAACTAGGTTTTTCTTTGTTTTGATGGGCAGTGAAAGGCATACTATAGTTTGGTGCAACTTCCCTGATTCTTGCCAAAGGGCCAGCAGGTTCACCCATCATTGCTTTTGCACCATTACTGTAAATACCACTGCAGTGAAAGGCAAAAAGTGTCCAAGTATTACTACAGAGTTTAGACCTCAAGATCACTGAAAGGTCTCAAGAGTCCCAAAGAGGTCCATATACCACATTTCAAGAACCACTGACTTAAATAACTATATTTCTGACTTCTCTACAACCCTCCGATTAAGCCAAGTAACTGTATCAAGGTTAAGTCCAGGTCATGTCCACAGAGATGAATCTTTATTCTCCTTTACCATAGCTCTGGTATGAAGGGAATGGCAAGGAACAAAGACAAACACATCATCCTTTGCCTTCCTGAAGTTCTCTGAGGCAGCATTTACCAATCTTTTTCATTCCCTGACAGAAAGAGAAAATAATACTAACTTTAGTAAGGGGTAAAAGGAGGAGGCTGCCTAAGGCTTGAGAACCCTGGCACGGAGGTAACGGACCCATATAGCCTTCAGGAGGATGACGGGGTCAGGAGCTCTACCCAGTACCAGGGGACCTGCCAAGGACATGAGTTTAACAGTTCTACACTAAGGTTTTTAACACAGAGGAAGGCTCTCAGGACTGGAAGGGGTCTGTTCCCCAGCCAGCTTCACGCTCCATAAGAATCTCAAAGCTTAGCTCAGATATAGGACTACACAAAGCATTTGATTGTGCTTCATAATTGAACTTGAATTATGTTAAAGATTTGAAGCAGAAGCTAGGTATGATGGGTCACACTCATAATCTTAGCACTTTGAGAGGCCAAGGCGGGAGGACTGCTTGAGGTCAGGAGCTCAAGACCAGCCTGAGCAAGAGTGAGAACCATCTCTTCCAAAAATAGAAAAACTAGCCGGGAGTTGTAGCTTAAGGCTATAGTCCCAACTACAGAGGAGGCTCAGACAGGAGAACCAATGGAGCCTAAGAGTTAGAGGTTGCAATGAACTATGATGATACCACTGCACTCTAGTCTGGATGACAGAGCAAGACTCTGCCTCGAAAAGAAAAAGAAAAAAAAAAGACTAGAGTCAGAACTTTTCCAGAGCATTTGCTGATATACTATAGTGATTAAAAGCACAGAACCCAACTCTCAGACTAGCAAGGAGTTTAAGCCCTGATTATGCCTTACTGGCTGTGTGTTCTTGGGAAAATAACATCTCATTGTCTCAATATCTCCACCTATAAAATGGGGACAATAACATTGTAAATATCAAATGAGCCAATATAAAGTACATGGAATGATTCCTGTCACGGGGCTATATTAGTTGTTACTATTATTATCATTATTATTACGCATGTCTATAGGGTCTCCTAACTGGGTCTGCTTCTCTGAGCATGACCGTGTTGAATTACAGATTCACGAAGAAAGAGAATCCCAGAGATACTGACAGACTACAAGTTAACCTGCAGAATTCCAGATCTGAGGATCTATGCTTGGACAGAGAGGGAAGATACGTGCAAAGAGCAGAATGCCCGGGCCTTTTTCATTTTACATGAGACATGTCAAGCACTTCCAGTCAAACCCTCCTTTTACCTTATTACAACCCTAATAAATACGTTTCTATATTATTTTTTTCCTCGGAAGGGGCCATGGTTCACAAACAATCATTACAGACTATCAACCCATCACCATTCCTTGTCAAAGGTTTCTTCTAGAAGGTGTTGATCATGGTGGTCAGGTGGGTCTAAGGCTTCGAGAGCTGCCCAAAAGACTAGAATATGCAATCCAAAACTGGGACTGTCCCAGACGCACTAGATGCCTGATTCTTTACCTTGGTTTGGATTTTTTTTTTTCACACTGAACAGCTTTTGGCAACTATTTAGCCTGGCTCATAAGATCATTATAACCTAATTAAGAGTTTTAAGCTACATCTAAAGCTGAATGATTTCAATAGTTCTCTTCATGCCAGTATCCAATATCCAGATTGCCATAGTTATGAAGTTGTAAAGAAATGCAAAATCATCATAATAAGAAAATATTCACAAATGAAATGATCGCTTAAAAAGTTAGTCCTTCCTCAAGTATCCCTCACAGCTTAATACTAGGCATACTACTCGTCATGCCAACATCTTTTGCCATCACTCAGTGATGTCCAATGTAAAAAACATCCCACAAATACAGTGCAAATAAAGACCAAAACTATCCATGCGAAGTCACTGACAAGTGAGCATGTGGCCAACCTGAAGAAGAAAATAGTCAACAGGGATATTGACAACACAAACACAGCAAAAGAAATCATTGACTTATTCATGAATTTAAAAAGGATTTTGAAAAACTTCATAGATACTTTTATAAAAATGATTTCCTACATGACTGAACAACCAGATTGTGAAATGAAGGATGTAATGTAATTTCATCCTAGAATTTTGTAAAGAAAGTTATGCCAAAAAGAAATGGAAATTTGTTCATTGTTTATTCTAAGAGTGTAGTTTATAGTTGCTATTATAATCCATATTTTTGTCAAATAAGAATGACTCATTTTTATAAGTGTTATTTTCATTTTTCAAGATAAAGAAATCAACCTTCGGGCGGCGCCTGTGGCTCATCAAGTAGGGCGCCGGCCCCATATACCAAAGGTGGCGGGTTCAAACCTGGCCTCAGCCGAACTGCAAAACAGAAAAATAGCTGGGCGTTGTGGCGGGCGCCTGTAATCCCAGCTACTCGGGAGGCTGAGGCAAGAGAATCGCCTAAGCCCAAGAGTTGGAGGTTGCTGTGAGCTGTGTGATGCCACAGCACTCTACTGAGGGGGATAAAGTGAGACTCTGTCTCTACAAAAAAAAAAAAGAAATCAACCTTCTTCCCCATCACTCTCATATAGTAAAAAGAGACTGGAGATTTTGGTCCCTGATAAGTGGCCTTATCCTGGTCACTTACTTCAGATTCCTAAAATAACAAGCATATAAAAGAATATAGCTAAATTCTCAGTATCTGTTCCAAGAGACCATCTCTGCATTCTCCCACAAGATTGAACAGGCCTGCCTTTTCCCTTTCCCCACTGGGTTCTCTTCTGGAATAGGTAGACAAGCTTCATCTTCTGGATATAAGAGATTCTCCTCAAGTTTATTTCTCTGGCAAAATAAGTAAAACTTAAACAGATGCCTCAATGGAATTTTGTCTGTAGATGGTAGGTTATTGGGACCTCAACGAGATTGATACAACAGAAATTGAAGGGTCCTTATGACCCAAAATGCCTTTCCCTGGCAGAGGTCAACCTTACCCGCCTGTCAGAGGATCCTAACCAATCCTAAACTCTATTGGTTCTGAAGCACTAAGTAATTACAAACTGGATCCATCTCTCTGGCTTAAAAATTACAAGTTTACCCTATTTAGAAGTAATTAAGGCACTAGCTTTTAAGAAAAGCCCTCATAAAATGGCTGCTCATATAAATCAGACTTTCTCTTTTCTGTTAGTGGAAAACAACTCTTCTTTAGTCACCTAAAATGTCAAGATAAATCAGAGACCAGCTGGAATAATAAGTTATACATGCCAATCAAAGAATTATGTTTGATATGCCTGATTTTGATTTGTTTTCCTGAAGATTTACAATCAATAAATACATTGACGATCCATTGAGTACTGAGAACTTTACAGCTTTTAAAAGACAGAATTCCTATCTATAATGAATCTGCAATCAGGGTCTTTCTCACATGAATGTGTGTGCATACAGGTATATATTTTTTCCGCTGTTGAATACATTATTTCTATCATACGGATGCCACAATTATAGAAATTCACTTTCTTTGACCTTGGCCAAAATAGGTCAGATATTATAGCAAGAACAGATGGGCAAGGTGTACAAAGAATGGAAATGCTTTTATGTCATGCTTCCGTGGACCGTGGTAGCATTACTTCCTTTTCCTTTTTCCCACATACTAACCTCACCTCAAAATTTTTCTAAAAATCTCTTTTGTTTGACTTTTACAAAATAGCACTGAAACTGATTTTATTTTTGCTTCTAGCAACAGTTGACAGTTCTCTCTGCATTTTAAAGATTGCTTCAGAGCCCCTGTAAGTGCAAATTTTGTGCCAATATCTATAAAAAGCACATGGTAAATATAGATGAACATTTTCCTTAATGAGACTTATTAAATGAGTTCTGACTCTGTGAATAGTATTTTAAAATCTGAACCGGGCAGAGAGGAAAACATGAAGTATTTTAACATGTGAAAAGGCCAATGAGTCTGGACGTGCCTGGATACTCACTCTCTCACACAGCTCTTCAAATGTGCAGTCGGCAACGGTTCCACAGGCTTTATTCAGCCGCAGCTCTCTGCCTTGCACTTTTAGAATCCTTGGTCTAGTTACTATGGGAACATGAACAAAGACTCAATCTTGTCTGGATAATTACTATAAAATTCATCTCTTACAGATAGGAAATGCATAGCTTGATGAATAATAGCACATGATTCAACACATAAATTAGACAAAATGCTGATACAATGACTGCCACTTGAGCGTGGCATCAACCCATATACAGCAATGGAACTTATTAATTGGTCAGTGGAGATTGGGCATTGTGTTCTAAATGTATTCTCTTTCAAGAGAAATTAACTTACGTACAATCATTTTGTTTCTGAGCCAGCTCATCAAACAACTTATCCATGACAGCCTCCACATCAGCTTCACTTGTGCTACAGTGAAAAGAATAATAGAATATGAAATTAATAACACTTGAAGCCAACATCAAACAGCTGCCTGAGCCTGCTTAGCTTTTTGCCCATAAAAAAAAAGAACAGGATGTTATGCTCTAAATACAAACATTAGATTTAGAATACACTTAAAAGAGGAGAATATTAACTCTCAGGTAGATGATTCTGCCTTATTTGCATACACTGAAAGACTTCTGTGCGTCTAGCTGCTTTCAGTAATGAGACGATACAGGCAGAGTAAATCCATTAATACTATGTGTACACAATGAGAAGAAAGCTCCTGGCTCCCTCTTGCATGCAAAACAAGAGCAAATAGACAAGGCAGTCAAGCATCCAGCAAAGTATCCTTTGAAATCTCTACTGAGAGGGTACACGTGAAATTAAATATTGAAGCCGCTTTTAAAAAATCAAGTCAATCCACTGCCTGAGAGGATCAAACATCCAGAATTAAATTACTACCTCCAAAACACCAGCTTGATCTGCACATCAATAACTTTATCAGACTTTTTGTATAAGGACAATTATAGACCACACAGTTTCTCTGTCCTTGTTGGAAATTCAGGAATGCTCTCTCCTTCCATGGTGCCTACCATGCCAGCTACTAGGAAATTAGTCTCATCACAGAACCTTTTGTATTCTAATTAGAAATCACCATATGGTTTAGGGAACTCACATATACAAATGTGATAATGCTGTGGCCTTTTTTCCTCTCACTTTTTTTTTTCGAAGAGGGGTTGATAAATTAACAGTCAATAAAATAAAATAACTGGCAGAAGAAATAAACACTGTTAAAAAGAACTTCAAATAAAAATGTGAGTTTCCTTCAACTCTACATGCAAACTTTTACAGGATGACCTGCCAATATGCTTAATTTTGACACACAAGTCACTCTTATGTAGTTGTGGAAGCAATTAAGCTAAATTCTGTATATCCATCTTAATAAAGCTTCATTGAAAATTGATCAGTCCGGCTTGGCACCTGTAGCACAGTGGTCACAGCACCGGCCGCATACACCCGGGCTGGCAGGTTCGAACCTGGCCTGGACCAGCTAAACAACAATGACAACTGCAACAAAAAAATAGCTGGGCATTGTGGTGGGTGCCTGTGGTCCCAGCTACTTAGGAGGCTGAGGCAAGAGAATCGCTTAAGCCCAAGAGTTGGAGGTTGCTGTGAGCTGTGATGTCACGGCCTTCTACCCAGGGCAAAGTAGTGAGACTCTGTCTCAAAGAAAAGAAAAATTTAATAAAAAAAAGAAAAAAGAAAATTGATCCATCCACAATGAAAAGCCAGCAGAAAGAAAAATGGTAAGACAGATTATCTTTCCTTTAGATTAAGCTTCAACAGTTTCTTCCTTGAAGTTAATTATCGAGTGGTATGCATTTAACATACAAGGACCCAATTCATCAATGTCCTAGAGCAAATGCCTTTTTTTTTTTTTTTTTTTTGAGACAAAGTCTCTCTCTGTCACCTAGGCTATGGTGCAGTGCTGTCATAGCTCACTGCAAGGTCAAACTCCTGGGTTCAAGTGGTCCTTCCACCTCAACCTCTGCCGTAGTTTGGACTACAAGCTCATGGTACCATGCTCCCGCTAATTTTTCTATTTTTTATAGAGATGGATCCTGCTATGCTGCCCAGGCTCGTCTTGAACTTCTGGTCTCAAGAAGTCATCCCACCTCAGTCTTCCAAAGTGCTACCATTACCGGCATGAGCCACTGAACCAGTCACAAATATCTTTAAAATGCACAAAGCACACAGTCGTTAGGAAGGGTCTGGAATTGTCACATTCCAAGTAAGAACCATTTCACCTCAAAGCATCTTAAAAACATCATTTGCAACGGTTAACTTTGAGGAGGAAATGCTATTTGACTTTCATAAAATCTTGTATGACATTTGAATAGAGCCATGTTAAAGTAATAAAATGACAATATAGAGTGATTATAGAGATAAAGAATCAATTTAAAAAGTATAAAGAAATCACATGAACCAACGCAAATGTCAACGCCCACACCAAGCACATGTATATTTATACATCTTTCTTGAGAATTCATCTGGAACCAACTCCACCTTTGGTGTACACGAGAAAAACTGTTGGAGAAGTGAGCTGGGATCGAGAGAGCAGAGAACACCACTAGCCACTCAGGATGTTTGCTAGCTTTTAGAAAGTTAACTTTTCCTTCGGACAGGCACGTTACTCAACATAGTCTGAATTACGAAAAGTAACTCAGTCAGAGGATAGGTCTCCTAAATCGTATTTACTAAATATCTAAATGCTTGCAAACTTCCTCGGTGGTGATTTCTTTTTTTGCTCTGTGCTCTAGTATGCAATATTATTAAAATGTGACTCATTAGACTTCAATCAGGCCATATCTTCTGAGTCACTTGTGAAACTATAGTAAAATTATATGTGGAATCACATTACTTTTATTATAACAGTGTCTTATAAGAACTATCATATCATTATGAATTTATTCAGAAGTTACAAAGGCAAAATAAAAAATTTTGTTAGATAAGTAGCTTAAAAATAAAAGCAATTCATAAAAGCAGTTCATGTAATTGCAAGGCAATGTGCACTTGACCTCAAGGCAACATGCACTTGACCTGATGGAGTATGTTTATTGACCTCTTGGAGGACAATAAACGTACTCCATCAATGAAACTCATCTTCATATTGTCTTCTTAGTATGTGCTTTTAGGTTTTTTAAACATATCCTGATGGATATAAAATAAATAAGGATGCCAAGAAAGGAATCCTTGTCAGAAATGAGTATGTTCATAATCCCTTACAAGAAAACCTTATAAGGAAACACTAGTTTTTTCATGTTCTACTCAAACTTCAGGTTCTCCTACTTTAAAGAATGCAGCAATCAGAGTTCATTAAATTTTTTTAAAGAAGAGAATCAGAAAAGTAAAGGCAGAAATTAAAACTTGCCTATCTATACTAGCCTAAAAGATTTAGAGTTTTATTTACTATCCATTTTCATATCCAGTTTAAACATCTTTGAGTAATTTTTGTAATTCTAATAAAAATTTTAGATGATTCTGAATTATTTCAATGTGTCACACAGAGAATAACAAAGGTTATCATTTGTTAAATAGCCACTACATAGCGTATGGTATTATCCCATTTTTACAGAAGAGAAAACTGAGACTTAGCAGATGATGCCGCCTATCTAATATGAATATATAAAATGTAACTTTCCTGGGAACACAGTGGCAACATTTATTCATATTATCAATGTAACAAAAAGTTCTAACAATAAAAAAAAGAAAACCTCTGACAGTAAAATAATTCTAGCTAGGCACATTGCTCACACCTATAATCCTAGTACTTTGAAAGGCCAAGGCCGGAGAATAGCTTGAGGCCGGGAGTTTGACGCCAGCCTGAGCAAGAACAAGACCACCCTACAGAAAACAGAAAAATTAACTGGGCATGGTGGCACAGGCCTGTAGTCCCAGCTGCTAGGGAGGCTGAGACAGGAAGATGGGCTTGAGTCTAGGACTTTAGGGTTGCAGTGAGCTATGATGGTATCACTGCACTCCAGCCAGGGTGACAGAGAAAACTTCTAAACACGGATCAAAAATGTTTTCACTTAGTAAATGAGAAAATCTCATGAATGGTATGTCAATCAGGTGGACGAAAATATCTCCGATTGTATGTGAAGCCCGCACACTGTACCCCATGATTGAATTATTATGCACAGCTATGATTCAATAAAAAATATATATATGTATATGAGGCATAGGAGAGTGATGTGGCCAGAATTGGGTTTTAGGACAGTTGATATGGAGACAAGGTCAGGATGTGTGAGAAAAGAAAGGAAACTAGAAGGATAAAAGCTAATTTGGATGTTAATGATAAAAATCTGTGAGGGGTTATTAGCCAGGGACAGCCATATGCACTGAAAGATTATATAATTAGTATAAATATTATTTTTAATATGATTTTGTTGGAAAGGGAGGTGAGAAAAACCAAGGAACAGTCAAACATTTTGGAGCCTGAGTGACCAGTAGAAGAGGTCTTGATCTCATTATGAGAAATTAAGAAGAGAGCAAGAAAATCAGGGGTGAGCATATTCATTCAAATCTCTCTGCTTTCTCGTGTTTATGGTCTGAGCCCTTCCTTACCCTTTCTTTGATCTGAGTTAAACAGAGAGCTGACTCCTGTTCAGCCCATGAGAGTTGTCTTCAGGTCCCCAGACACCGTGACCAGCTGTGTTTCTTCAGCAACTTTGTCATTGGGTCCCCAGACTGATGATCACTGGGTGAAAAGAATTCCAGGACACACTACCTAAAGCCAAATAAGCAACACCATTTTTTTTTAAATAAAAAATGAAAGTACACTTTCACACGAGAAAGAATAAGCAGATTGGAAGAGTGGCTACACCAGGAGGAAGGGGGTTTTGGTGTTTTGTTGTCTTACTATTTGAAGGAAGAAATATTCCAGACTAAGGGTTGGCTTGTACTAAGAATTTGGGTAATCCTACAACAGGGTTCCTTCCCATTTTCAGACTTTGTATGGTTGTTTTAGAACTGTTGTGGTGATTTCAAGGGCAGAGAAATTTTAAAACTGCAATGTAAATAATATCAAAATTATTCAGCTTTCAGATAAGGTTAGAAAGAGAGCTGACAAGCTGGTTGTAGCTGGGTCTTGACAATGGTTTTCAGCCCCTCTAGTTAAGTTTGCTTCTGCTGAAAGGAGGCATTTACTTTAACTCCTGCTCCCAATCTCAAGCCTCTGCACTCGTTTGAGCCCCGTCTCCTACCCTAACTCCTACCTAGATGTATTCTTTTTATGCTGAATTCTACTCCCTTCCTCACAACTTCTATTCTGATACTCACAAAACAGATTTATAGTTGTTGTAACTTTCCTGTTTGCTCTCCTCACCCTGATGTAAGTTATTTAAATTCAGGGCCAAGTTTTATTCGTATCTGCATTCCCAAAACACGGCAATGTGTTTTTTCATATAGGAACTTCAGTCTTGCATGTTAAGTGACTTAATAAATCAATGATACGATTAAATGAAAGGCTTTGAGTGAAAGAACAAAAGGACCCTCCTAGTTCTTCAATGTCTTGATTATTAAATGTTAACTCACCATTTACTTTAACAACACACGTTTGTACTGATCTTCTTTCCATATAGAGCCCATATATATTTTCCCATTATATGCAGGTGAATCATGGATAATTACTACATGTCCTGGTATTCCTTCAATTTTAATGTATTCCTTCAATTTGTATGTATTTTAATGTATTCCTTAATGTATTCCTTCAATTTTATCTCAAAATCCCCCAGGGGATTTTTATATCATTTTCACCATTTCTATCATTTGGGTTGACCCAGGAAATATCCTACTTACTATAAAGGCTGGAATTAAAAATATGAGACATAGCTTTATTGGCTCAACGCCTGTAGCTCAAGCAGATAAAGCGCCAGCCACATACACCAGAGCTGGCAAGTTCTAATCCAGCCCAGGCCCTCCAAGCAACAATGACAACTACAATCAAAAAACAGCTGGGCGTTGTGGTGGGTGCCTGTAGTCCCAGCTACTTGGGAGGTTGAGGCAAGAAAATCTCTTAAGCCCAGGAGTTGGAGGTTGCTGTGAGCTGTGATGCCACTGAACTCTACTGAGGGCAACAACTTCAGGCTCTGTCTCAAAAAAAAAAAAAAAAAAAAAAAAAAAACAAAGAAAGAAAGAAAAAGAAATAGCTTTATGTGAGGGAAGGGACATTCTTCATAGAATCATAGTTTTTTTTTTAACTTCAAGCAGTAATTACATAGTAGTTTTTGTAATATTCCTAAGATTCCTTTAATTTTCTTCTTTAAATCTTCAATCTTTAATATCAACCACAAATATTCTCTCTCTCTCTCTCCCTCTCTCTCTCTTTTTCATCTGCCCACTCCATCTTTTATATATTTTATTCCAGGTTAAGAGACATGTACATTTATAAATATTGATAAAAAGGATATAGTAATGAATCTGACAACATAGAAAGAAAAAAGTATATCTGTATGAAAAGTGAATGAAAGAATGAAAAAAAACAAAAACCAGGAAGACTAGAGACAGAGCCTTTATGCAAAAATAGGATATTTCTTTGATAGAAAACAGAAAGAAGAGAGAAAGAATACATCAGGGTTCAGATAAATTCACAGATAAAATGGTATAAAATTATACTGGTGTAACAGGATTTTTCTTTTTCTGTGTGTCCCCTCTTCCCTCGACAGTGCCAGAGGGATGAACACACTGTAGGAAACTCACACGCTCAGCATCACGATACACAAGAGGTAATGACCCAGAACCTCCACCCAGAGAAATGTTTAATCATGCTCTATCAGCTCTTCCTTGATTGCTCTTCAAACTCTCTCTGCTGACCAGGGCTCTACACGTGAGATGCTGAATGTTGGGGAAACTTCTCTGCCAGCTCAACCCCCTTTTAGGAAACCATTGATAATCATGCAGATGCAAATTCTGACTCAAGTATATTATACTGCATTAATTAATTTTATAGACTGGTTAGTATGAATATTGTGAAAGCTATGAAGGTTTGAATTATTTATGCATCTTTTACCACAGGCAGGACATGAATAGAATTGCTCTTTGTCACAGTTTCACTAAGTAAACTGAATATAATGCCGCCTGACTCTCAATGCAGGGGGTAATACTTGGGGCATAAAAGTAAGTGGTGACATCAATCTGTATATTATATTTCTTTTCCAGAATAAAACAAAATTTCTCTTCGCTTTGTATTGTCAATGAAAAGGAAGTTTAACAGAACTGAGATACTACATTTCGCCTAGGAACCTAGTTTTTAGAAAATTCACCCTGACTCTTGTTTAATAGTCAGAAGTAAGGGGTTGTATAAGGTGACCTTGTCATCCATAAGGATCTCTAGCCCTTCTCATTCTTTACCTTAGAATTCAATTTTTAGCACATGTTCTGGTTTCCATGACACACTATCTGTCTTGGACAAGAGAAAAATGATAGTGTCCTGTAGCATTTTACCTAACACAGCATTAGCTCACAATTCTCTTCCGTGCATACCTTGAGATCTAATCAAGATATTTGCCTTTACTCAGACTGACTTGCTAACTGAATGCCTATCCAGAGCATCTTAACTTTGACATTTGATCCATGACATCAATGTGTAGAATTAAGGACACATTTTTCATTGAGAAAACCATTGATTTGGCCAAGTTTAATGCATTAGTTATGAGTGCTATCACTGCCTGTAGAGTAGATTAGAAAGCTCCTAAACGTTTAATTTATATACAGGCCAGGCACAGTGGTTCACACCTAGCACTCTGGAAGTCCAAAGAAGGGGGGATCACTTGAGCTCAGGAGTTGGAGACCAGCCTGAGCAAGAGGAAGAGCCCATCTCTGCCAAAAATAGGAAAATTAGACAAGCATTGTGACATGTGCCTGTGGTCACAGCTACTCAGGAGATTGAGGCAGGAGGATCACTTGAAACCAGGAGTTTGAGGTTGCTGTGAGCTAAGCTGATGCTACGACACTCTAGCCAGGGGCAACAGAGGGAGGCTCTGTCTCAAAAAAAAAAGTGTGTGTGTGTGTATACTTTTACATACATATATATACTTTTATATATATTATATAAATTTCAACATTGTACAACAAAGTATATATATTTATACATATATATTATTATATTTATAAATGTCATCATTGTTTTAATCACATAACCCTATTTATTGTACAGGCATGGCATACCAACACTGTGTAACCATTACTGTAAATACCAAGGCATCTAAAATGACCAGATATTCCTTACTTTAAGCAGTTAACAATTGTTTGTTAATTTTAACTCTACAGTAAGTTTCTCACTCTTGGAGTTTTGAATCTATATATGAATATTTTCTTTTATTTTTGGAACCAAATCAACATGAAAAACAAATGCAATGCTAACTATATACTCATATTTGCAGAATTTTTTTTTAAATCAAGAAACCACTCCATCACCATCTTCCGTGTTTATGTATAGCATAACGGGGGGTGGGGGCTACAGAAGGGGGCCTGCAGAGTTTTCAGAGGAGAATAATTTGCCTGTCCCATTGATGATAACTCAAGATATTATTGTGGATACATTTTGATGAATAAAAGAATTTATCTTGTCATGTCTTCACAGGGTTCTACCTTTGTCACCTGGCTCTATCATGAAAGCTAAATCATAGTGACATCCACAGCATTATCAGTCTTTATGCTTTTCCATAAAACAGAAAACACACATATTTGCAACCTCATGAGTAAATATTTTAAAACATAAGACCTGTAACAACAGACCCAGTGTTAAAATCATTGTAAAGCATAAATTCCTTTGTGTCTATCAGCTTTTGTCTACAATACACCCCATAACATGAAATAACTAATTTCTCTGAATTCCACTGAAAATTAGAATCTGAAATGAGCTGTAATGATCAGTTACAAAAAAAAATCACCAAGTATTACTATTCTCTGTATCACTGACTCTTAGATCAGTGCTTGCCACATATCAGGCCCTCTAGAAGTGTTTACCAGCTGGCTGGCTGGTGACATGATGTAAGGCCAATACAGATGTCATCAAGGTAGTAGTAACAAACTGAAAGAAATACGTTATTCTTGTACCAGGACATGTTTCTGTATACATAGTTCAAAAGGAAATATAAATAAATTTAGACTCACTGTAAAATAGTGAAAAAGGAAGATTCCCATTGATTCATCTTATAAGGAATTTCTCCAATGTAGTAATTCTCCTGGAAGGAGTTACATTAATTATTATATATTTAATCAGATTTTTATTAATGGTATGAACTGATGCTATAAATGTAATCTGAAATTTTCCTTTGATTTGTGTTGTCATTTTAGGCTCACTAACGAAGTGAGGAGCATGAATAATTATGTCAGGAGGTAGATTTGAATATTGATTTTTATTGTTTTTCATGAATCTCATATCAATAGAAGACTAGACAATCTAAATTGTAAAATGTGAAAATCTTCTAAATTATCCCATGTAAATCCATGCACAAAAAACTATTTTGATCAGGCAAACATAACTCGTTTTTAAGGACCTTGGGAAAACAAACTTCATAGTTTAATCAAAGTTCCCATCATCAAGGTGAATAAAAAGGTTTATTCCTTCATTGTAGTAAAAGGCAGATTCTATTATTCACCTTCATTGAAAGTGAAAATTGTCTGAAAAAATAAATAAGGACTTTGAATTGGAAAACTTAGAAAATTTCTGTAATTTGTATTGTTTTCTGTGTCTTTCTCTATAATTATTATTTGTAAAATACTGAAAGTGAGCTGGTATACATGTAACATTTGTTTGTGTATCAACTAAACGAGCTAACTCTTCCTGATAAATACATTTTCCCGTGACACACATGCACAGGTGAGCATGGTTAATAGTCAGAAGTAAGGGGTTGCAGAATGCGACCTTATCATCCATAAAGATCACACACAGACACACACCCATGCTGCATCCATATATCCCTGTTCACCACTATTTATTGTAGTTTTCTAAAAACACTTACGTTTAGAACCAAAGTAATTGCTCTGATCTCTAGATCTCTAATGAAACCACAGGAATGCTTTGTTCACTGTATTGCTTTTGTGTCAAATACTTCCATTGCCCTTTGACCACTGAGCACATGTCTTTCACTATAAGACCATGTACTCATGTCAGGGACTTCGATTTAGATTTTAGTTCTCACTCCAATATCCAACACAAGGCTTAGCTTAGATTTCTTCAAACCTCGTATCCATAAGTAGAGACATAGATTTATTTAATTGGAATAGTGTTTTCTAAATCTCCTTTTTGTTTTAAATTGATTTCCGGAGTCTCAATTTGTTTTGGTCATGATTATGTTTTGTAAACATTTCCCCACATGGATTTTGAACACATTATAGTCAATGTTTGTACAATGTTAAATCATAGAAATTTTCATAATGGGTGAAATATGTATTACAATGGTTTGGGATAAGAATTGGCCACATGTTCTGGGGCTGGTGGGTTCGAACCCGGCCCAGGGCCTGCTAAACAAACAAACAACAACAACAACAAAAAAAATAACTGGGTATTGTGGTGAGCGCCTGTAGTCCCAGCTACTTGAGAGGCTGAGACAAGAGAATTCTTGAGCCCAAGAGTTGAAGGTTGCTGTGAGTTACGATGTCATGGCACTCTACTGAGGGTAAAAATGTAAGACTCTATCCCAATAAGAAAAAAAAAAAAAAAAAGAATTCAACTGTGCTCCAAAATTAATGATAACAAGTAAATCAGGCAAAATTTATGATCTTTATGATTTACTTTATTTGAACTTCCTTTCTCATTGGCTAAATTACTACATTAGTAAAGATGATGTCGAAAGCTCTTTCCACTTGCTAAAGACATATATTAAAAATCTATTTAGAATAGCATTTATTTTTCTTAAAGCCATTTTCTATGTATTTTCGGGCAGAAGTAGAAATTGTTGCTCTAAATATGCATTAGCCCACAGTGTTCATTAGCTTAACTTGAGGTAAATATTAAAAGTCATGACTATTTAATTGTATCAGGAAAGCAGCTACATAACATTCAATGCCACATTTAAAATTTTCTTAGTAGCCCATACATTTTGTTTTTCCATGTAATGGAAATTGTAAGCTATCTTTCTTGACATGTGTGTATATATTGTCAATATAAAATAAAAAACATATTATCTTAGAAGTCACCAATAAGGTTAGTTAACAGATGACTGTTAATTCTTTTTTCATTCAAATGTGTGTGCTACACTGTATAAAATTAAAATCTATCATGATAGACTATGGAACAAGGAGACACACACATCACGAGACAAGCATACATTGATTTCAAAGGGGTGCTTTGTTAATTGCCTCAAAAGAAAATCTTTTTTTTTTTTTTTTTTGACATCTTGAAGGTGCAAATGAAACAGAAATCTTTAATGTAACAAAGAAAGAGGTATTGGTGGAATATAGATTGTTCTTGCTTCTTTTGGCTTCTTGTTCCTATATTCTTCCAAAATACAAAGTTTGCTAATGAAGAAAAGCCTGTGGTCCGTCACAGATACAGCTGTAGCATCATCCAATGGTCTTCTTTACTCTGTATCCTTTGCAAAATCCCTTGCAAGCAGCTGGAACCGCCTGGTTTCAGAAGGACTGTTTCTTTTTTCAGGTCGCCCAAATCTCTTTTACAACTTTATGACCCCAGCAATATATCCAATTTTGGAAAGTGTTATTCCTATGATAAACCTCTAATTCCGTAACACTCATACTTATTCTCTAATTAAATTGAACTCGGACATTATTTTGATAAGGTCGCAAAACTATTAAATGCAGTATCAGAGATCAAGTACGTTTCTGATTATTGATCAATGTCAAAAAATGTTAAGATGTATAAAGAAGGTCTTGAGCATGTGTGTAGTAAAGCTATGTTTTGTGGAGGAAATAAAAGTTTTCATGAGGGGTGGAAAAAAAGAAATAGGGAGGAAATATAGCAGGAGAGAATGATTTATGGTTACCAGTGTTTCCATGGTAGCCAGTGCTGAATCCAAGGGGCTGCTTATAACAGAAATACTGATATAACAACACACAATGCCTTGTGCCCCTAGCATGTGTTAAGAGGAACACGTCTCAATTATGTCAAAATAAAACAGGCAGGTTATTTATCGTAACATAAAATCCAAAATTTCCAGTGTATTAAAAACACATATTCATAATTTATTCAAACAACATCTGTATCCAGATGGCATGCAAGGGAAACTTTCCCATGAGTAGCAACTCAGTGATTTAGAATGGGGGAAGCACAGCCTTCTTGGAGCAGAACCATCTGAAACAATATCTCCTTGGTGGGCACCTCAGAGAAAGAGACACCTGTAAGGTCACTGCTGATGACGCTATGCTTTGAGACAAAAATTATACACATAAATTCTGCATATGTCCAGTGACCAGAACTAGTCAAATGACCCCAAGAACTGTAGGCTGCTGAAAAATGCAGGCTTATGTATGACCAGAAGGAAAGAAAATGAAATAGTAGGGTGCTCTGGTAATGCACTTTATATAGCCCAGTATTTCAAATACAGTAGAACTTCCATCATTGACCACTTCCCTGCAGTGACCACTTGACCACCTCTTCATGTTGATCTAACTTCCATAGACGGGACAGCACCACATGTAGGTTCCAGTACAGGACAGTTCCTCATGTTGACCACCTCCGTATGGTGATCAGTTTGTCACAGTCCCTTGGGTGGTCAGCATACAGAGGAGCTACTGGAGTCGTCTTTGGATTGGGCTTTATGACACTGGGCACATTTTAACCTCACTTTTTTCAATTGTGTAATGCAATGCAGGAATGTTCAACTCATAAAACCATAGGGAGTCAAATGAGGTAAATGCTGGAAGCATAAGGCACTCAGAAATACTATTTGGTTTTTAACATGATTACATCGTCATCCATATCTTTTTATATAGTATATTACTGTCACTTAATACCATGTCCCACCAACTGGATTCTGTCAGTTCTTACTAATAAGCATGGGAAAATAGACCATTAGAGCAGGACGGGACTATATAATCCAGCCTTAACTTTCATTTATAAGAAAACAGATACCTCTTAGGATCGCCCAGACCTAAGTATCCTTGGAGGCTGATTTGTCAACAGATGAAAAGTTTAGTGTCCTTTCTGCTCAGTTAGGAAAACTGTAGCTTTCTATCAGTTATAGGCTAAAGAATGAAAGTCAAACCACCAAACAGCCTCTCTATACTGCAGACCCTGTTGTTGCATCAGGCCTCATCCATTTTAAGCTACTCATTGACTGACATTTTGTACTTAAATCTTCCAAAGAGGTGTCAGTCTTAACAACTGTATAAGCACAGCATAGATCTATTGATAAATTACAGAGCTGGCAACCTGAGAAAATGTATTTCCCAGTTTCTAAGAATAAGTTGCTGATGGAAATCTTGTTTATGTTGATAAAAATTGGGGGGGGGGGTTAATGATGTCAAATTAATTAGAAAAGGTAAAATAGTGCAAGTGTTAACAGTTTATTCACAGTAGTGGATAAATCATTAAGGAAGATAATATCTGACTTATAATGACACAGTAAGTCAGATACTATCTTATCCTCAAAAAGGGGGGAAGAAAAGAAGGGTTTTCTTACAATTATTTGGGTATAACAGAACTGAAAACCAAGAACAAATTATGATCTCGTGATCGTAATTTTCTTTGTGGAAGAAATTTATACCATCTGGTCATAAATGAATGGGACATAAAAGATCAAACACCAAAAGCAAAACAAATAGATGACATAAAAAGCTAAAAGTCAAAATGTCAAAATTCCATTTTAAATTCAAAAATGTTATTAAAAAAGACTTGAAAGTAATCTAACACTTTTCCTACAGAATTGAATTTTTTTTATTTTAATGATTTACATATAAATAAATAAGAAAATGTTGACCATGTCTCATCCAGACTTTCACAAAAAGACACTTAAAAAATAGGTTTGCATTTTATCTGTGGCATGTTGTTGAAACTAGAGAGAGGGAGAGAAGAGTGGGTGGATACCTGTGTGTATTTCAGGGGAGGGAGGAGGTAAGAAAGTGAAGTATACAGAAGCCAAAATGTATTTGCATTGGATGTGTAAAGCTGAAAATTATGCAAATTCATTTGAATCTGTGACATTTCATTATCATGAAAGAAAAGAAATTGAAATGCATTACTTTTTATTTAAGGTTAAGGAGACTGTTCTTTAGATGCTAAAAAGTATAAAGATAGGTTGCATAAAGAAACTGATTTTAAATACTGTTGTCCTTATTAATGTGTGTTAGGAGAATGCCATGAAGGCTATGTTTAACAGTACGACCAAAATATTTCAGATTGTATATGAAGTCAGCAAATTGTGCCCCATGTTTGCACTAATGTACACAATTATGATTTAATAAAATTATTAAAAAAAAAGACATGCAATGCACAATGTATCTCACAGAACAGAATAGTGGTGGTGTTAGTGAGTGAGTGGGGGGAGTGTGGAGTACTTCCGTTTCAGAATCAACTATCTCCAGAATAACAGAGTTTTGGACTGACCACTTCAGGCAAGAGTTGATTTGTGTCTTGGATTAATCAGTCTTCTTTCCATGAACTGGAGGTGTGCAAGGCAGAAGGCAGGAAGCTAACTAATAAAACTACTATAGTTGACCATAAGAGAACTTAAATGGTTGAAAAAAAAGAGATTTATCCAGGAAACACTAAGGATGTAGAGTTGACTATACTTCCTAATTAAACGTAGGCCATGAGGTTAAGTGAGGACTCTGCATGACCTTCATATTTCTTGCTTGGGTAACTGTCAAAGGAGTGACTTACAGTAAAAGAGAAAATAAAGGAAAGGTACCAAGATAGGAAAATGTAATAAATTTAATTTTGGATGGATTGGATAATTTCTGTCTGGGTTGGTTTAGAGATGAGTGGTTCATATACACGTCACATGAGGGCTATTCAGAAAGTATCCATCCATTTAATATGAAAAATGGAGACGTGTGTGACTGGATATTTTCTAGATGACCCTCATAAATAGTTGAAAACACAAGATTTTGATAATATTCAACAAATATATGTGATACTCAAGAATACGCAGTGGTGTGGAATTAGCACCCACCATATGGATAGAAGGTGGGGAGCCAAATTATTAAGGACTGTTAAGCACTCACAAAACAGAGGAGCCTAGAAATAATAGTGAATTTATTAGAAGAAAACAAAGAAGGGTGTATTCATTTATATGTTAGTCTTGCTGTAGCAAGTACCACAAACTACATGGTTTTGGTTTTGTTTTGTTTTTTTTTTTTTTTGGACAGCATCTCAAGCTGTCACACTGGGTAGAGTGCCCTGGAGTCACAGGGCAACCTCCAACTTTTGGGCTTAAGTGATTCTTTTGCCTCAGCCTTCCAAGTAGCTAGGACTACAGGCACCTGCCACAACACCTGGCTATTTGTTGTTGTTGTTGTTGTCGTTGTTGTTTTAGCTGTCCCAAGCCAAGTTCGCCCACCAGCCTCAGTAGATGTGGCCGGCGCCCTAACCACTGAACTACAGGTGCCAGCCAAATGTTTTAAACAATAGAAATATATTGTTTAACCTTTCTGGAAGCCCGAAGTCTGCAGTCAACTCGTCAGCAGGACATTGAATTATTTTTCAGTATCAATGATAGCAACAAATGTCAAGACTCCTTGGGAGGGAAGAGAGCCTCTCTTCTGTACCTCTCTCCTCACTTCCAGGGGTTTTCAGTGTCATTCGGCATTTTTGTAAGTGTGGAAACATCACCCAAAGTTCTGCCTTCGTATTCGCATACCATTCTACCTGCATGTAGATGTCCCTGGGTCCGGATTTCTTTTCTTCTGGTGGTCCTTGTATAAGTATGCCAGTCACTTTAGATCGGGGCCCCACATTGTTCTGATATGACCTCATCTTAACTATTCAACACACAACCCTACATCCAAATGAGGTCATGTTCAGAGGTTCCACGGAGTTAGAACTTCAACATGTGAAGTTTAAGGGGACAAAATTCACTCAGTAACAGAGGGTTTTGGAAAAGGCACCTGTCAAGTACAAAGTACTTCATAAACGTAGAGTGAAGACAGAGAAAGCCTGTTACTATAAATATGGCCACTAGACACTCATTTTCACTCACCAGTTTCAGGTGGTGGTAGAAGCAGAAGCTAGAAACAGGTTAAAAATTGAGTGAAAAATGATAACATAGAGAGAATGAACTCAAACTGATTGTTAAAAATGAACTTAGATTTGAATCCTTATCAGCAAGGTGATGGTATTAGCAGGTAGAGCCACTTGGGATGATTAAGTCATGGGTGCAGAGAACTCACGAATGGGATTAGTGCCCTTCCTTATGAAAGAGCCCTGAGATATCCCTTGCACCTTTTTCTACCTGAGGTTGGAGAGAAGAGAGCCCGCAATGAGGAAGTAGGCCCTCGACAAACACAGAAGTCCCAAACCTGCGGCTGGGCCTTCTCAGCTGTCAGAATTGTAACCAATAAATTCCTGTTATTTATTAGCAAAAAAAAAAAAAGATTAGTTTGTGGTAGTTTGTTTCAACAGCCCAAATGGTCTAAGACAACATATTTTGGTTTGGGGTTTAATTTTGGCTACCATGAAGTCTTGTCTGAGATAGAGCCTGCGGAGGTATTCCTGACCTTCCCAGAAGAATTCTTTTTGTTAATGCAAAGTGGTGTAGGAGAATGAACAATAGATTTAGTCATCAGATCTTTTCTAAGATCCTAGGCCTGAAGCCCCGAGTCTGTATAACCTTGAAAAGGTTTGTTGACTTCCCTGAGACTCATTTTACTTAACTCTAAAACACAGATAATAATATCACTGCACCTGAATGTTATGAAAATTAAATGTGATTATGTTTCCAAAAATACTCTTTCAAAAAATACTGTATGATAGATTTTTCCTGTGTTGCCACTTACATTGTATTCAAAGTTTTACAGACTCTCCATATCATTTGTGATTGTGACAAAAGTACTTACAGATCTTTGAACAATGCAGACTTAGATTCCTGTGATTGTAAGAACTTTTAGAAAAATATTACTTTTCTGAAATATTACATTTTTTCATCTTAAAATCTTTTTTTTTTTTTTTTTTTTTTTTTTTTTGCAGTTTTTGGTCAGGGCTGAGTTTGAACCCACCACCTCCGGCATATGGGGCAGGCACCCTACTCCTTTGAGCCACAGGCACTGCCCTTCATTGTAAAATCTTAAAAGCACGTATTGCTGTGAAAAATTATTTTTCAGTATCAATGATAGCAACAAATCTCAAGAAACCTTCATGAGAAATAATCAACACGCAGAATGTGCCGAAAGTGGTAGCACAAACAGAATCATTTTTTGTTGTTGTTGTTGAGACAGAGTCTTACTTTGTCACCCTCCGTAGATTGCTGTGGCATCACAGCTCACTCACAGCAACCTCCAACTCCTGAGCTTAGGCAATTCTCTTGTCTCAGCCTCCCAAGTAGCTGGGCCTACAGGCGACCGCCACAACGCCCAGCTACTTTTGTTTGTTTGTTTGTTTGCAGTCTGTCCAGGGCAGGGTTTGAACCCGCCACCCTCGGTATATGGAGCCAGCACCCTACTCACTGAGCCAGAGGTGCCACCCAGAATCATTTTTTAATTCAATAAAATAATGTAATGGGTACTACACAATATTAACAGCTATGATGCTCATATTTGTAATTCAATAAAATATAATTTTTCTCTAAATCAGAAAACTACAGTAAGAATGATGAATTAAATTAGATATGTATGAGAAACAAATGTGCTAAAATAAAATAAAGGTAAAATAAAGGACAAACTAGAACCGTGTTACAACCACTAACGTCTTATTTAGTTCCCAAATCTGAAAACAGATACTCCATTTAAAGATTAATACTGAATTTTTGAAACTTAAAAGCATCTCCTAAAATACCTGTGTGTCCCGATGTTGTATATTTAGATGTGTCAAAATGATGTTGTGTTCACCTAAACCCCCTGGCTGTCTGTCCATCTATAAAACTGCATAGAAGATTTTAAATATATAACGTCATACATTTTATGGTATAAAAGTAGCTCATGTTATCATTTTATGGTACAAGTTATGAAAAGGGAAATAAATTACCTGCCGTGTCACAGCCTGTGTGATTCTGTGTCCACTTTTTCCTCAGAAATCCTCCAGTGGTCTCAGCACACTGCCCAGCTTCCCCTCCTGACATTCTGCATGTAACAAGCGTCACTTTAGTTTTTCTAATAGAAAAGGGAAAATTAAATACCATTAATGCTTATCGTTAGGTGTGTACTTGAACTTATCATTCTACCCAATGGCAGAAGACTTCAGCTGAGTATGCTGTGGTGTTTCCACTGAAAAACACCTCCAGCCAACATTATCTTTATATGTAATAAAACCAAAATACAATGACCCAGCATACTTCTGAAAGTAAGTATTCTTACTGAGGAATAGGTGAAATAGGAAATAACTCTCAACACCTTCACTTTAGAGATTAAATACATTTACAGCTGTTCTCTTGCCCCAAACAGAGGGAAGCAGTTCTTTCTTTCTATTCTCTTTCAATGAAGTTTTTTTTATTTGTTTGTTTTTGTTTGAGACAGATTCTCACTATGTCTTCCTCAGTAGAGTGCCATGGTGTCACAGCTCACA
Organism: Perodicticus potto; assembly: GCA_963574655.1. Taxonomy (NCBI): domain Eukaryota; kingdom Metazoa; phylum Chordata; class Mammalia; order Primates; family Lorisidae; genus Perodicticus; species Perodicticus potto. The sequence continues at coordinate 17,186 of CAUYRH010021036.1, read as the reverse complement.
GCAACCTCCAACTCTTGGGCTTAAGCAATTCTCAGCCTCAGCCTGCCAAGTAGCTGGGACTACAGGCGCCAGCCACAACACCTGGCTATTTTTTGGTTATAGTTGTCATTGTTGTTTAGCAGGCCCAGGCTGGGTTCAAACCCACCAGCCTCTCTGTATGTGGCTGGCGCCTAAACAACTATGCAACCTGCGGGTGCCAAGTCTCTTTCAATGCAGTTTATATTTGCCTCCTGGAAAATGGAAAGAATGTATTATTCACCCTTCTATATTGAAACATTAACCGTATAATATACATAATGTATATAGTATACATCACACATATTGCATTATAGGATCATATTGTCATACATATATGTTGTGTGTACTTATATGTTGTAAAACTTTCATGATAAAATATTGGGTTTTTATCAACCAGTCACTCTTCATTAGACTATGGGTAACTGGGAGTTCTAAAAATTATTGTAATTTTACATGTGTTCTTTATAAAGGAATTATTATACTTAATGCAATTCTTGGAATGCATTAAGTTCTACACATATTCATTCAATGAATAGAATCATCCAAATATATTTAAAATTAAAATATAGCTACATGCCTCACACACTGAGCATGGTGTCTCAAATGTTCCAGAAATATTTACAATGATCATAGAATATTCTGTGGGCTTTTAGTATTTAGGACTGAGCTGGCAATTTCCATAGAACATATTTCAGCTTTTTTATAATAGATCGACTTTATTTTGGGCCTCTGAGGAATTTTCTGACTTAGCCAGCTAATTTATTGAGATGCGCTGCAGGGTAGGCAGAGACAACATCGCCACTCCTCTTCTGAAACTCATTTTTCCTCCGTGTAAGACAAGATTTGAGAGTCACAAAGTTACAAGTTTATAAGGGGATGCACGTTGACTGCTTATCAAGGAGGAAGTAACAGGTTGTCACCTAGCTATCATCTACTTTTCAGTCCTCCTTCTCAGTAGAAATACTGTTTTTATTTATCTGCGACGGTTTGCCAGCACACTTTGTGTAGGCTTGATGACCAAATTGTAGTCAATAGGGTAGAAAAGTAAGTGTTACCTTGCCCTTCCAGAAAAGTTTTAATGAGTGGTGATCTTTTCTTCTTCCCTCTTATTCTTTTTGGCTGGCAAGTGCAATGGTTAATTTTAAGTCAACTTGATTAAGTAAGGGTTGCCAGAGCTGGGAAATATTATTTCTGGTTCTCTCTGTGAGACTGTCTCTGGCAGAGATTGGCATTTGAGTGGTCAGTGCGGATAGGCATAATCCAATTCATTGAAGACCCAGATAGAACAAAAGGGCAAAGAAGGGCAAATGCTCATTCTCCCTCTTGAGCTGAGACTTCCACCTTTTCCAGCCCTCAAACGCCAGGGATCCTGGTTTTGGGCTTTCAGATTATAGGATTTTCACTATTAGAGAACCCAGGTTCTTAGGACATTGGTCTGAGACTTAGAAGTTCAGTACAATAATTGGTTCCCCTTGTTCTTTTACACTCAGACTCATTTCATTAATGCCTTTCCTAGTTCTCCAACTTCAGAGAGTGTATCAGGGGACAGGCCAATTCCCATAATAAATGTCCCTTCCTTTCCTCCCCCCCTCCTCTTTCTATTTTCTCTTCTCTCTCTCTCTGCAGATGTACATACACACACACACACACACACATTCATACAGCTATATATGTGTACATAGATAACCTGTTGGCTATTTTCTCTGGTTATTTTCTCAAATATACTAAGGGCTCATGTGCAATGACTTGAATCAAGGCTATATTGGGAGACACTGAGAAGGCATCCCCTCTCCACTCCCCTGTCAGTAGAATAACAAAACTCATGATCCCTGACATCACACACCGTGGCGCTCCCGTTACAACCCTGATCATTCCCACCCCCTCTCACCAAGGAACACCCACTTTAATTAAGGCTGCGTAGGATAATGACACATTTCTGCCAAATTTCTGAGTCCCCTTTTTGTGATCTTCTGCTGTTGGAAATGAAACATTTGCCTTCTAGTTTTTGACTTCTGCACATAGTTTATCAGGTGAAAGGGCACAAATTGGCCTTATTCTCTCCTTTTCATTTCACATATTCTGCTGTGAACTTATGTCCATAACCTTTCTCATCAGTTTACCTGATGCTTGCCATTTTCTAAGATCTTAACTATCTTTTTTTTTTTTTTTTTTTTGAGACAGAGTCTCACTATGTCACCCTGGGTAGAGTGATGTGGTGTTATATCTCACAGCAACCTCAAACTCCTGGGCTCAAGGCATTCACTTGACTCAGCCTCCCAACTAGCTGGGACTGCAGGTGCCCACCCCAACGCATGGCTATTTTTTAGAGACAGGGTCTTGCTCTTGCTCAGGCTGGTCCATGAGCAAGAATTCATGAGCTCAAGCATTTCTCCTTCTTGGCCTCCCAGAGTGCTAGAATTACAGGTTGTGAGCCAACTATTTTCTTAATTTCCAGTTTTGTCTCTTGCATACACAGAACATTATCTTTTTCCAGATGAAGTGACTTGTATTGTCAATACCAACAGATCACTTGTCAGCTCCAAAAGGCATGGGAGCATTCTGTTTTTACAGGAAAGATCACTTGTTATCTTTAGAACTTTGGGAATCGCCTAATTCTTCACTTTCAGGCAAAACATAATATCTGCAGTTGATTATGACATAACTAATTAATACTTTTATATGAAGTATTTTTTCATAAGCTTAATATACCTGGTAGCATAGCTAGATTTAAAAATTGGAATAACAGTGTCACATGACACTTCTGACACCACTTGTCAGGGCCCAGGCCTGGCCAGGTCTCGGGCCCAGCTTAACTAGGTTCTGGACGCGGATCGCTAAGTTTCCTTGCTCAGGTACAGTTTCTCTTAGATGCTTGAGGGCTATCTACTTTAGCTGGAGAGAGAGAGAGTCTTAGAGAGAGTAAAGCAGTCTTCTTAGATAGATAGATCTTAGTCTTTAGCAGAGCTTGGTAATCTTCAGCAGAGTGATTCCGTGCTGGTGTTCTGCAGGCAGGAGAGGAGACAGAGTCAGAGTAAGTGAGTCTGTGGTAGATGCACATACTCCCCGACTGCCTGCTCCTCCAGACTAATATAAGACTAATCTTGTGCCTCCCAACACCACAGGTGTAGAGACTGCCAATTCACCACTGCTCTCATCTCGCGAGCTCTCATGCTTGTTAGGAGAGCTAACTCCCTCTCTATGCCCTTTCCACCCAGGTGTTCCATTATTGAGCTGTACAGGCATTTCTTTTAACTCTCACTTCAAGCCATAGGTCATATGGGCTACAAAACAGCAGGAAATACAAAACAAGCATTGCCCCAAGGATCTCAGACAGCCGGGATCCAATGAGAGACTGCAGACCTGTCATGGGAGCCAAGTGTGTATCTGGGGCTATTTTCCTAACTGTGGCTTCTTCTAAATCATTTCCTCTAATATTTGACCAACATGACATAAGTATTCTCGTCCAATCAAATACCATCTCTCCCTGAAACTTTTTGATAAAATTTTCAAGATAGAGTCACATTTATTCTTATGAACCACTGATTATGTGATTTGAGCCTGTCATCATCATGCATTGTTTCAAATACTGAATGTCCATTCTGACTGCGGTTATTCACATGCAGTGCTTACATGCTTCCTCTCCCTTCTCTTCTTTTAAAATTGCCTAGTCAAGCAAAATTGATCTACTCCTTGCTTCACGATGATACCAGTGCAATTTAACTTCCATAAATTTTACATTAAATATTCTGTTTGAAATGTTTTCTCTCATCTCACTTGTGTCAATAGCGTTCATCCTTTAATAGCCTTTCAGTAAGTCACTCCTTCCCCTTTAAAAGAGTATCTGACCTTGGAAATATGATATTTGTCAGGAAGAATGCCGCATTTTGTTTGCAAATTTTTATGAATGCCTGATTTCTTCCCATCACTTATGCAACTGCATCTCTGCACATCTATTTTCATATCTACCCATTTATTACCTAGTTTTTCAATTGCTAAAAATATTAATGAACTTCGAGATATCACTTCACATATTCTATGATGACTATAATAAAAAAAAATACAAGTACAATCTATTGGCAAGAAAGTAAAGAAATTGGCACCCTCATATATTGCTGGTGAGAATGTAAAATGTCACAGCCGCTTTGTAAAACAGTTAAACTGTTCCTCAAAAAGTTAAATATAGATTTATCACATAACCCATCAATTTGACTCCTGAATAAATGCCCAAGAAAATAAATTATTTATACAGATTTAGGAATACAGTGATTTTTATTACACAGATGAATTTCATAATGGGGAGGTCAGGCTTTCAGTGTGCCTGGCACCTGAACAGTGTATGTTTTATCTGGGAGATAAGTTTGGATCTCTCTCCTCCTCTCCCAAACTCCGTCCTGTTTATTTCCCAGTATCTGCTATACCACATCACGTGACCGTATGTACCCATCATTTTGTTCCCACTTTTAAGTGAGAATGTGTGGTATTTGCTTTCCTGTTTCTGAGATAGTTCACTTAGGATAGTGGTTTTTATTTCCACCTACGTTGCTGCAAAAGTCATTTTTTCATTTATTTTACGGCTGAATAGTACTCCATGGTGTATGTAAGTGTGTGTGCAAATGTGTGTGTACATATCTAGAGAGAGGGATGAGATAATACATTTTCTTTATCCACTCATCAGGTGTTGGGCACTTAGATAGATTTCATATCTCTGCAATTGTGATTTGTGCTGCAACAAACGTACAAGGATGTGCGTCTTTTTGATATAATGAATTCTTTTCCTTTGGGTAAGTAGCCAGTAGTGGGATTGCTGGATCAATGGTAGATCTACTCTGAGTTCTTTGAGAATTCTCATAATGGTTTCCACAGAGCTTGTATTCATCTATGTTTTCACTAACAGTGTATGAGCATTCCCTTGCCATTGCATGCTTACCCAAATCTATTGTTTTTTGACTTTTCAATGATGACCATGTCGAGAGGGGTAATGTGGTATCTCATTGTGGTTTTAATATACATTTCCCTGATAATTAATGATGTTGAGAAGTGTCTCATATATTTGCTATAAAGAAATGCTTTAGTTTGTTTAATTGATTTATTTTTGTTGCGGCTATATTTACTTTTAAAGTCCTTGTCAAAAACTATTTGCCAAGACCCATGTCCAGAAGAGTATTTCCTGTTTTCTTCTAAAATTGTTGTGGTTTCAGGTCTTACATATAAGTCATTTATCTACCTTGAATTAATTTGTGTGTACGGCAAGAGAGAGATACAGTTTCATTTTTTTTGCAGACACTTCATTCATTATTCTGCCTATGAATGTTCACCTTCCACGGCACCATTTATTGGATAGAGCATCATTATGCCAGTGTATTTTAACATCTGGTTTGCCAAAGATCAGTTGGCTATATTTATATAGTTTTATTTCTGCATTTTCTATGCTGTCTGTTGATCTGTATGCTCACTTTTATAGCAATACCATGGTGTTTGGGTTACGATAGCTTTCAAGTATGAAAGTAATGATATACTTCTAGATTATTCCTTTCACTTAGGATTACTTTGGCTATTCAGCTCTTTTCCAAACCATATGAAAGTTAAATTTATTTTTATTCAATTATTTTAAAAATGTTGCTAGTATTTTCATGGGAATTGCACTGAATCTGTAAATCACTCTGACCAATATGGATATTTTATAATAATAATATTCAATCCAATAACATGGAATTTTTCCATTTCTTTGTGTGAACTATGATTTCCTTCATCAGTGTTTTATATATATATATATAAATATATATACATGTATATATATTTATATACATACATACATACACACACACATATATATATATATATGTTATATATAGGTCAGTGTTATATATATAGATCTCCTTACATAGATCTCTTGCCTTCTTTTTAAAATATATTCCCAAGGTTTTTTTTTCTTGTGCAGCTGTTGTAAATAGTATTGAGTTCTTGATTTGACTCAACATTGGCCATTGTTAATATATAGGCTTGTATACATACATTTTGTAACCTGAGACTGCTGAGTTTATCAATTCTAGGAGTTTTTTGAGAACTTTTAAAGGATTTTTTAGATATTAGATAATATCTTTGGCAAACAGGGATAGTCTGACTTCTCCTTTACCCATTTGGATAACCTTTATTTCTTTCTCTTGACTGTCATATATTGAATAGAAGTGACTAAAGTTGGCATCCTTGCCTTACTTCAGTTTTTGTAAGGAATGGTTTCAACTTTTCCCAACTTAGTTGATGTCAAATCTGGGTATTTATCATTTTTAGGTATATTCTTTCCATACCCATATTGTAGAGAATTTTTATCATGAAGAGGTGCTGGATTCTATCAACTGCTTCTTTGCATCTATTGAGATTATCATAGAGCTTTTGTTTTTAATCCTGTTTATGTAGTGAATCACGTTTATTGATTTGCATATGGAGCCCTCCCTGTATCCCTCCAGTGATACACACTTGACCTTGGTGAATTATCTTTTTGATGTGCTGTTGGTTTCAGTTTGCTAGTGCTTTCTTGAATATTTTTTGCATCTGTGCTCCTGAGGGATATTGTTCTGTAATTTTCTATTATAGGCGTTTCCTTTCCTGGCTTTGGTATCAGCATGACACCAGCTTTATGGAATGAATAAAAGAGGATTCCTTTCTTCTCAATGTTATGAAACGGTGTTTGGAGAATAGCTGCCAGTTCTTTCCAGGTCTCCTATCAATTGGCTGTGTCTCTATATGGTCTCAGGTTTTATTTTTGTTGGGAGATTTTTTTATTATTCTATTAATCTCACTACTTATTATTAGTCTGTTCCAAATAATTTGCACATTTTCCTGATCCAAGCATGGAAGGTTGTGTATTTCCAAAATTGTATCCATTTCCTTAGATTTTCTTATTTATGCACATGGATATTTTCATATTAATCTCAGATGATATTTTGTATTTCTGTGGTATCAGTCATAATGGCTCCTTTTTCATTATCAATTGAGCTAATTTTAATTCTTTCTCCTTTATTCTTGGTTAATCTAGCAAATGCTCTATAATTATTTTACATTTTCAAAGAAGCAGGTTTTCTTTTGTTCTCCTATTTTTTAATTAAATTATAACTGTGTACATTAATGTATTTATGGGGTACAATGTGCTGATTTCATATACAATTTGGAATGCTTACATCAAACTGGCTAACATAGCCTTCACCTCATTTAATTATTGAGTTAAGACATTTATACTCTACTCTTAATAGATTGGACATGTACCCTTGCAATATGCACCATAGGTGAGGTCTCACCCATCACTCTCCCTCCACCCAACCTCCCCCCACCCCTCCCCCTCTTCTTCCCTCCTTCATCCTGGACTGTAGTTGTGTTTTATCTTTCATATGAAAGTGTGGGTGATTATATATTGGTTTCTTAAAAGGACTGAGTAGCTTTTCATTTCAGGATTTTTTACATTTCTGGTTTCAATTTCATTTAGTTTTGCTATGACCTTTGCTATCTCTTTTCTTCTGCTAGCTTTTGGTTTGGTTCTACTTTTGCTCGTTTCTTGAGGGATAACACTGTTGTTAATCTGTGAACTTTCTGAATTTCTGATGCAGGTGTTCATTGCTCTTCACTCTTCTCTGAGCACTGCTTTCACTGTATCTCAAGATTTTTGGTAGCCTTTGTTCCAAATGTCACTCAAGTAGAAAGTTTTTAATATACGTCTTGTTCTCATCATAGATCTAAAGATAATTCTGCAGCAGGTTGTTTAATTTCAATATACAGTATTTGTGTAGTTTTTAGAGTTCCTCTTGGAAGTGATTTCTAGTTTTATTCCTCTGTGGTCTGAGATGATGCCTGGCAAGATTTCTAATTTTAAAAAATTTCAGAGATATGTTTTATAGCCTAACATATGTTCTATCTGGAGAATGTTCCATAGGCTATTAAAAAGAATGTATGTTCTGCAGTTTATCTGTAAAATGTTCTGTAAATGTCTGTGAGGTCCATTGACTTTATTGTCTCGTTTATGTCCATTGTTCCTTGATTGGTTTTATGCCTTGATGATCTTTCCAGTTCTATTGATGGAATCTTACGTTTTCCTACTAATATAATGTTGACTTTTATTGATTAGTTCTCATAGTACTTGTTTTACGAACCCAGGAGCTCCAGGATTAGGTGCATACATGCTTAGGATAACTATATCTTCTTGCTGAATTGATGCTTTTATCATTATATAATGACCATTTTTGTTGTTTTATTTTTGTCATCTTGTTTAAAATCTGTTTAATCTGGCGTCAGAATAGCTACTACTGCTTGCTTTTGGCTTCCATTTGTGTGGAATATTTTTTTTTCCATTTTTTTACTTTGACTTTATGAGAACCTTTATGAGTTGAATAGGTTTCTTGAAGACAGGAGGTATTTGAGTTGTGTTTTTTTAATCCACTTCACCCAACTATACCTTTTAATTAGTATACTTACATCATTTACATTCAATGTTAATATTGTTAAATGAGATACTGTTCCATTTAACATATTATTTCCAGTTGCTTTTTATTAACCCTAGTGTTACTGTCTTACAAGAGCTATGCATTTTCTCTTTCATATGTTTTTACACTTCTGAGTATTGGAGTTACTTTTTGGTGTTTGAAACATTTTTGAGCAATTTTTGCAGGGAAGGAATAGTGGTGACAAATTCTTTTACTGTACCCTTGTCTGGGAAAGATTGTATTTCTCCTTATTTATGAAACTTAGTTTTAAAGGATACAGAATTCTTGGCTGACAATTCTTCTGTTTAAGAATAACTAAAGATGAGATTCCAATTCCTTCTTGCTTGTGAAATTTCTGCTGAGAAGTCAGATGGATTTCCAGTCAAGTTACCCAATGCTTTCATCTCACAGCTTGTAGAATTCTTTCCTGCACTTTGACTCCAGCCAAATGACTCAGTAGCTTCATTTGAATTCATCCTTCAGGAATTTAACGACCTTCTTATTTCTGCATGTCCAGATTTCTAGTAAGACAAGGGAAGTTTTCCTCCTTTATTCCCTCAAGTAGATTTTCCATAACTTTTGCTTTTTCTTTTTCTCCATCAAGGATACCTATTATTCTTATGTATGGGTCATCTTACATAGTTTGACAATTCTCAAAGATGTTATTTTTCTTGATTCTTTTTTCTTTTCTTTGACTGACTAGCTTAATTCAAAAGCATTATCTTCAGGCTCTGAAATTCTTTCAACTGCTTGGTCTAGTCTATCGTTAAAGCTTTTCACTCTATTTTGAATTTCCTAAGTAACTCTGGCATTTCCAGAATTCTGTTTTTGTTATTGTTGTTGTTTATCTTTAATCTGTCTTTTTAGCTAGTTTTTCATTCATTATTTGAATCATTTTTTATGGTTCTTTTGTGTTAGTTTTAAACTTTCTCATCAATCCCATCAAACCTACTTGTGATCTGTATATTTATTCCATATATGACATTTCATAAATTTCATTTTTTTGGAGTCTTTTGCTGGACAGCTAGTATGACACTTTGGGGGTATGCTAAACTCTGTTTTTTTCATCCTGACAGAATTCTTGTATTGATTCTTTCTCAACTGGAGAAGCTGTCACTTCTTATTTTTGACTTTACTTTTATTTAGATGGGGCTTTTTTTTTTCCTTTTAAAGGTTTGGCTGTAGTGTATCTTAGGAAAGGACCTTTGGCATTGCTTGTAGGTACTGAAATGACTAAGGCTCTGATAAATTCCTTACTATAGATAGCTTAAGTTTCTCAAATGCTACTTATGTGTAGACTATGATGGTAACATACTTTATGTGTGAACAGGTGATCTGCCTCCTGCCAAGGAAGAGAGATGTGGGTCTCTAGAATCTTGACTTTTTCCTCAGTCCTGCACGCTTCCGACAGTTAGAATTATGGTGAGACGTCCTGTTTTGCTTACAGATGAATATGTGGTGCTTGTGTTTAAGAGCCATTTGAATGTGCAAATGATGAAATCTGTATTGGAATCCAGATGAAAGTGATGCTGGTGGGAGACAGGTAGAAGGGAGCTCTGTCTGGCTACATTTTATCAGCAGAAACACTCAGACATCACGCGCACTGGGTAGGGACTTGGAACTCCCAGTAGGAGCTTCTTAAGATTGGCCAACACCCAGGGTCATGTGGGCAGCAAAGCCAGGTGGTGCTGGACGGGGAAAGTCTGTGTCCAGGCTCCCCAGGTGCTGCTGCAAGTAAGGCCCAACAGGTCTCTTAAATCAGTTCCCAGTTTAGTGGAGAATCCTGGGAGCATGGGCTATGAAGACGCCCCACCATACCAAAGAAATTGCTCATGAAGACAGGGCAGTGCAGAATCCACAGTCTACCAGGAGAAATGGGGTTCAGGTTGCTCCCCCTTTATTGATTTTTGTCAACCAGCCAAGCTAGTCAAAGGGCAACAGCTTTCAGGCAGCACAGCCAGAACAGACTACAAATCTCCACGCCCAGGACAGAAAAGCTGCCAGGTCCCAGGGAAAGGGGTCTCCAAAATGTGCACAATGACACAAATGCGTCCATACGTGACACTCTTCTCAGTCCTGTCCACGCACACTTGATTACCACTCATGCTCAGTTTCCAAATCTCCCTCCAGGCCTCCACATAGAGTCCTGCGCTATGGCAACAGGCCCTCAGACCTATTCCCAGAGTCCCTCGTGTAATGCCCATGTGGACGAGGAGAACCAGGGAAGTCCCTAGATGCCTAGGAGAAACTCAAGCTGCATGTTTAGAACTATACTACACTTGGGAGGAACAGAGAGGGAGAAAAGACACCACACTCTGTGGAAACAACCAGGTGCGCAGCTCTGCCAAAAGGCTGGTGGGCATGGAGCTCCTGTTCTGGCAGCCTGGAATTCTTCTCTTGCCCTTAGACACAGCAGGGAAACTTGACCCTCGCCAAGGGAATTTGTCCTGGTCCCTCTTTGCCTCCCTGGGCTGACAGCCAGGCGGTAATGTCTTCAAGGCAGGGCTCAGACAATCGCAGGAAGGTCCTCTCATTGGGCATTTGGATGTGTCCAGCATTTGGAAGCCTGTAAAACACTCTTTGCGCAGCACTCTGAGGGTCCAGGAAGGTCTCAGTGAGCTCTTCTTTCTCAAAATTGCAAAGATTCCAGGCTGGAGAACGGAGCCACAAAGGTCTCCTGCTTATACCTTCCCTGGGTCTTTGTCTGGGTTCCACTAAAAGTACCCAGAAATCTCATGCGGGTGGTTTGCCCTCTCACTTCTCCTCAACGTCTTTTATTGCCTCTCTATTGTCTTCACTCTTTCTCCTAAAAATGATCTATTCTTTTTCTTGTGGATATCCTTATTGTTTTCTGGAGAAGAAGTGTGCATCTACTTCCCGAGGTCAGTGATCTTGCCCTGGAAATAATATTTCAAATGTCCAAACACTTGTACAGAAAGGTTCATAGCAACATTATTTATAATAATCATTAACTAATTAATATGTAAAGAAAATATGGTACATTTATACAATGAAATATTATTTAACCATAAAAGGGAATAAGGTACTTATTAATGCCACAACATACAGCATTCAGCTAATTGAAATTAGACATAGACAAATAGTCACATGATATATTATTGTGCTTGTATAAACGGCACAGAATAGATGAGTCAATAGTGATGAAAACTAAATTAGTGGTTGCCAGTGTCTAGTATGGCAGGTGACTACAACGGCTACATGTCTTCCTTTGGGGTGATAAAGTGTTTTGGAATTAGGTAGTGGTAATGGAATTGAATAGTTTCCTAGCTTTGTAAAGGTACTAAAGAAGTACAAGGGATTGTATAATTTTAAAAGGGGAACTTTTGAATGACAATAAAATTTGCGGATGACTCAATAAAAATTGAATTACTATGATGGGAAAATATTTATTTTTTGACTTACTAGTGACACATACTACGTCCACGATAGGCACATAAAACATTCTCACAGTCAACTGATACTTGGATGAAGAGAGGTTTGAATGACTGAAAGTGGTGAGTGAGAGGGTGGTTCAGAACAATCCAACCCGATATTTTATCTTTGTTTGCTTATTATTTTTGCAAGCCTCTGATTCGTGTACACTTTTTTTTCTTAGGCAAACACCACTAACTGTAAGGACACAGAAGTTCTGTGACGGCCAACTGCTGTGCCTGCCTAAAGAAACATGAGCTATGTAAATTAATCTACCCTTTCAATGTGCAGTTTTTCAGGCTTTCATCTCAATTTCTCAAGATGCTCCCCACTGTTGTAGTTAGGGCCTTGGCTTTGTGGCAGTCTTTAAAATTGCATGGATTCAATCAATGAGGTTAATGATGTTTAACAACAGGAACCTGTAAATACAGGAGGTTGAAGTTGTCAGTTTACTGATATAATCTCACATGGGTAAGCAATTGAAGTCTCCTGCAGTTAGCCTTGCGGAACAATCTCTGGTAGAAAGAAAAAAAAATTATTAACTTTTTTTTCCTCCCAGTTTTCAGGCTCAAATATGTCAAGTGCAATGACTTTATTTAATCTGCTTTAGGAAGTCAGGAAATTTTGCAAATGATGGCTAAGATGAAAACATAATAAATAAAAGCAAGATACGAGGTCAGGCTGTGGCAAAAGGTGCTATTTTAAATACTGAGAGATAAAATTTGTATGGGAGCAATTTACTCTTTTACTCCAGACTTATTAAACTGAAGCAACTCAGCTTATTGCACAGAAAAAAACACACTGCTTTCAGATATAAAGATACCGGAATCGTTTTCAAGGTTTAAAGAAGCTGAATCGTCTTTAGAAGCAACTGTAGTGTTGCCAAGAGCTGCACTTCTTTCCATCAAAGTCTTTTTAATTTGCTCATGACAGGTACCTGAAGTCTATTTTAAATTACTGTTATTTCTTCTTTCTAGTTTATTGATAAGGATTTCATATCCTTTCACTCATATCAATTTTTATCGAACATGGGAAAGCATTGCAGGAAAATGAGCAAACTGCATAAATGATAGTCATTTACTCAGATGACCAGACCTTCCTAGCCAAGCACTTCCCTGTAGTACAGTATAATTTCAGATAGTTCAATTTTGTATTCAGAAACAAAGCTGGCCTCATATTTGTGTTGTAGGATTCAAATCTGCATGTATGCAATTTAGTAAAATAGCACAATCTCATTTATATTGTATTATCACAGACTTTTGCAAAGAAGTATAAGAAATTGTTTTTATTATTAAGATACGTTCAAGCAAGAAATTATGAAAAATAGAATAACCTATACTGTGAAGTGAACATTTTAAAGAACAACTGAGCCTTTTGTTCCCATTCAGTTTCTTTCTTTCTTTTTTTTTTTAGAGAGACAAAGTTTCACTTTATCACCCTCAGTAGAGTGCCATGACATCACACAGCTCACAGCAACCTCCAGTTCTTGGGCTTAGGCGATTCTCTTGCCTCAGCCTCCTGAGTAGCTGGGACTACAGGCACCCACCACAACGCCTGGCTATTTTCTGTTGTAGTTTGGCCGGGGCCGGGTTTGAACCCACCACCCTTGGCATATGGAGCCGGCACGTTACTCACTGAGCCACAGGCACCACCCTCAATTTCTTTCTTATTAATTTTAGCTACCATTTATCACACTGTTATTTAGAATGCTTGGTAGAAAATATCCTAAAATAAAGTTATTTTTATAAACTTGTTTGATTCTTTCTGTTTCTTCTATTACAAAGGAGGATTAAAGAACCATTTTTATCTTGAATCTTTGCTGGTGATTATAATATTTGTCAGGAAAGAAGTTACGTGATCAAAATAAGTGGAAGTAAATATTTGTTTAGTCAGTCTATATTTAATTATACAGTGTCATTTGGGATAATCAAAAGTCAATGGCTTAACAGCGAACTGGCTATGATCAACAGTAAAGTAGATTGTACCTTAGAATAACTGAGACACACTTGTAGGACAGACTTTATCTTAAAATGCAATCAGCGTACCCTAATTTTTTGTACCCTCAATGAATTCCAAACAATAATAAATAAATAAATAAATAAAATAGCTAAGACTAGAATTGTAGAATTGAAATGTTCCTAATACAAGAAATGTTAAATGACCGAGGTGATGGGTACCCTAATTACCCTGATTTAATTAATCCACACTGTATCCCTGTATCTACACATTGCAAGGACAACTATAAAGGTGTATAGATATTATGCAACCATAATATTTAACAAGAAAATAAAATCTAACATAAGAAAAAAGTCAATGGCTTAAAAATCCTCGCTGTAATCTTTATTATCTATGTGTTCAAGAAAATTTAATTTAATCTTTTCTGAACCCTGATATCCTTACCTTGAACAAGTAAGTACTAAATTTCAGGGCTAGGATAACCACTGTTAAGAAATAAAGAAAAAAGATCCTGTAGTGCCTGACACAGTATTTTTTCAGCAAATGTTACCCTCTTCCACCCTTTTCTCCCTTTCCCCCATCCCTTTCTCCCTCTCTTCTTCCCCCTTCCTTCTCTCCTACTTTTTTCTGATTTTATTTTTTTTTTTATTTTTTTTTTTGAGACAGAGCCTCAAGCTGTCACCCTGGGTAGAGTGCCGTGGCATCACAGCTCACAGCAACCTCCAATTCCTGGGCTCAAGTGAGTCTCCTGCCTCAGCCTCCCAAGTAGCTGGGACTACAGGTGCTCACCACAACGCCCGGCCATTTTTTGGTTGCAGCCATCATTGTTGTTTGGCAGGCCGGGGCTGGATTTGAACCCGCCAGCTCAGGTGCATGTGGCTGGCGCCTTAGCCCGTTGAGCCACAGGTGCCGAGCCAAAAGACAAAGATTTTTAAGAATCTTGCTTTAGGGCGGCGCCTGTGGCTCATCGAGTAGGGCGCTGGCCCCATATACCAAAGGTGACGGGTTCAAACCCGGCCTTGGCCAAACTGCAAAACAGAAAAATAGCCTGGCGTTGTGGCGGGCGCCTGTAGTCCCAGCTACTTGGGAGGCTGAGGCAAGAGAGTCGCCTAAGCCCAGGAGTTGGAGGTTGCTGTGAGCTGTGTGATGCCACGGCATTCTACCGAGGGCGATAAAGTAGAAACTCTGTCTCTACAAAAAAAAAAAAAAAAAAAAAAATCTTGCTTTAGTTAGGAAGAAGATATCAGGTATAGGAGTCAGGGGAAGAAAAAACCTGCATCAACCATGTGGACACTGTGAGTGGGACCAGAATTCAAATCCAGGACACAAGAAAGGTTGAGACTTTCAAACCAAACAATGAAAGGAATAGCAAATTAAGTATTTACTCACCGTGTAACAAAGGTGGTGTTGCATAATTGTTTTGTTAAGTGGTGAATCAAAATTCAGTTTGGCAGGTGCCTTGTGCTGTGGGCCCAGCTCTCTGTTCCCACCCCCAGCTCTCTAACCTGGCCAGCTGGGCTGGGCTTCTCTGGTTTCTGCTCCAATAGCACCTTGGGTTTGGGGTGTGCATTGGCCTGTCACACTGTGTTACCCTGGTTTGTCTCCTGCTCTTTAGACTGAGTCCTTGAGGACAGGGATTAGCGCTAGATCTTCAGCCCATTAGCGCTGGCCCAGTGGGTTTACACCAAATATTTGAAAGAAGAGTAGGGCCTCAGAAGCGAGGAGGTGTCTCATTTTCCTCTCTAGCTTGTCTTGTGTGCTGTGCTGTCATTCTTAACACTTGTGTTCAGATCTGCCACCTCAAAATCAGTTTCTAAGCCTCTCTCTGAAGTTTCTTTTTCTCTGGTCCTGAGCCTCCGTTGCCCAGTGCTTTATTCCCCCATCCCACACGGTCCATTGCTAGACTCTCCCATGGCCTCCTCTCCTCTGCAACCCTTGTGGCTTCTTGTCTGGCCTGTCATTGAAACCAGTATTTCTGACTTTTCTTTGTCTCGAGTCTTCCTGTACATTTGCTCCAGTTGGTTAAACTAAGGACCATCCAAGTGACCTCTGCACTGGAGGAGGGGGCCAGATCCCAGAAGCAGCCTACACCGACTGCTTCTGGCATCTGTTTCTTCTGTCCTGTTGGATTCATCACTTGGAAGTCATTATTACTCTTATCCCAGGCAACGTGAGGAAGGAAGTTTAGTATTGATTCCTTGGTTGGCATTCCAAGCCTTCTGTGATCTTGCTCGTTGATCTCAGTCACGTCCTGTGGCTCCCTTTAACACATACTATACATTCCAGCCAAACTGGTACATACCTCATCCTTCCCTAGCTCTGCCTCTGTTGTCACATGGCCTCTTGCCAGAGTGTGTCCATCCTGCAAGGGAGATGATTTACTGCCCTTCCGTGAATTGTACCTCTGGCTTAATTGATTCTTACAGTGTGTATAATTTAGCTTCCCTGGGTCCTCTCCTTGAAGGTAAATGAGGTCTGGAAAATTCTTCATTGTCTAGTTGGGTGTGCAGCCCAAGGCAGTCTCTGAGGAGGTGCTGGCTGCATAGCTGAGCACCTGTTTCATGCCTTGCCCAGAACTAAGCCCCTTTCATGCTTTATCTCAATTAATCCTCACCCTAGAGTATCTTCCAGAGGAGGAAACTGAGGCTCGGAAAGATTAAGCAGCTTGCTCTGGGTCAGACAGTTTAGTTAAGTGGCAGAGTAGGGTTCTGCACCCAGGCCTTTCTGGCTTTTAAGCACTGTATCAGGTAACCTGAATGAATGAAATAGGTACAACTTTCGAAATAGGACATAGAAAAGCCATTGGGGGTATACGTTTCTAAAGAAGCTGCCAGTTTAGAAAGAATGCTTCTTTTGAAATTATTTTGTCTGGCAGGTTTTAGCATACCCTTACCAAGAGTAGCTCACAGTCTGGGCAGCCTCAGGGTTGAGGAGGGGATGGGAAGGCAAGCAGAGGGATAATGGGTCTCCTCAGACTCTCACGCAGCAGTGGCTGCTGGGAAACCGGCATTTCAAAGTCCCTCATTCCTGACTGGGATTAGGAAGACTCTGGAGTGTTGGAGAAAGATAGCAAAATTGTCTGTTTCTTTTTTTAATTTTTAATTATTTATTTATGTCTTTTTTTTTTTTTTTTTTGAGACAGAGCCTCAAGCTGTCACCCTGGATAGAGTGCCGTGGCATCACAACTCACAGCAACCTCCAATTCCTGGGCCCAAGCGAGTCTCTTGCCTCCGCCTCCCAAGTAGATGGGACTACAGGCGCCCACCACAACGCCTGGCCATTTTTTGGTTGCAGCCGTCATTGTTGTTTGGC
>CAUYRH010021035.1:0-17657 GCA_963574655.1 Perodicticus potto | reverse complement strand
AGCCCAAGAGTTTGAGGTTGCTGTGAGCTATGATGCCATGACATTCTACTGAGGGCAACTAAGTTAAACTCTGTCTCAAAAAAAAAAAAAAAAAAAGCTGAAAAACAAAAATGTATATTGAAATTAGCTTGACTTTGTATGAGGAAACACTAGACGCACAAAACAAAAGTATTTCTGAAGTTGGACTTCAGGAGTTTCAGTTTAGGTTTCTCAAAATGAAGATTCTGAGTCTCTCAGATTTGCATGCAGAATATTTACTGGGAAGTTGTCTTGAGAAGGTACCAATGATGGATTAATCAAAATTCAACACCAAAAGAAATTGAAACTGGATGGGAAAATTTAAGGTTGGCAGCAGTTTCAGAAATTTACCAAAATAAGGCAAGAGGCTGGGACTTTACAACTCCATTTCAACTAGTCTTTGAACATAGGCTGTTTCTGGGAGTGATGTCAACTTAGATGAGGCAGTGCCCTTCAATCAAGGGAACTTTCTGGAAAGAGTCATGGCTATGAGCTGCAACAAAAACTCCTTTTGGTTAGGGTATTTAGTTCGTCTTTCCCAACATGGGTTCTGGTTTCATCTACCATAGTCCACTCCTGGTGCCTCTTAGATCCATTTGCTTCTTAGTGTAAGCTGTGGGTCCACCTACCTTGGGTTTCTAGTTGTTCTTTTTTTCTGATAACATTTTTAAGAAGGCTAGTGGAATTAGTTATTGCACTGTTCCCTGCTTCTAGTCTTCAGGTTACAACTGATAGTCCTCATCTCCTTCTTCTACTACATAATCTGAGTTGTCCTGATGCTTAACTAGAACTTCTGGTCTAGTTGGCTTCCCTGGTGGAATGATCTGAATCTTCCCTGTTGAGGGGTTCAACTCCTTGGTCACTGTATCCTCCTTACATGTGCCTCTGCTGCGTATGTCCATCAAGCAGCAAAGCCAAAGAGTTGTATATATTTTTTTTCTTTTGTTGAGACAGAGTTTCACTATGTCGTTCTTGGTAGAGTGCTGTGGTGTCACGGCTTACAGCAACCTCAAACTCTTGGGCTTAAGCGATTCTCTTGCCTCAGCCTCCCAAGTGGCTGGGACTACAGGCGCCCGCCACAACGCCCGGCCATTTTTTGGTTGCAGCCGTCATTGTTGTTTGGCGGGCCCCGGGCTGGATTCAAACCCGCGAGCTCAGGTGTACGTGGCTGGCGCCTTAGCCCATTGAGCCACAGGCGCCAGCTTTCTCAAGAAAAAGGAGACATCTATATCTATATTTATATCTCTAGAAAAAGAGAGAAAGAAGAAGGGAGAAAAAGATTTTAAGGAATTTGAGGAGTCTAGCAAATTAGGAATTTGCCAGGTAGGCCAGCTGGCTGGAAATTCTGTCAAGTGTTATGTTGCAGTCTTGAGTTAAAAGGCTAGACATTCTGGCAAAATTTCTACATTGTGTTCTGAAGGCAGAATTTCTTTGCCTTCTTTGACAAAACTCAGTCTTTGCTTTTAAGCCTTCAACCACATGGCCCAACCACATTATGGAACATACTCTGCTTTCTTCTAAATCCACTGATTCAAATGTTAATCATATCTAAAAAATAGTTTTACATCCAATATCCTGACAGTTGTTTATCAAAATAATTGGGCACTGTAGCCTAGTTTAGTTAATACATAAAATTAATCCTTAAAGTCTGTTGCTGAGTTGGCACCCATACACATCCCTTTCAATC
This sequence comes from Perodicticus potto, assembly GCA_963574655.1. NCBI lineage: Eukaryota > Metazoa > Chordata > Mammalia > Primates > Lorisidae > Perodicticus > Perodicticus potto. Next base: position 15,952 of record CAUYRH010021035.1, on the reverse strand, counting down.
ATTCTTAATCTGCAAATAAAAGCAAGAACAGTCATACTTTTGCCAAACATGATATAACTGTTCTAAGTACAACTGCAAACACACTAATCTTTTCCTAGAGGAGGATACAAAGCCCTTGGGTGATGTTCATTCTTCTTCTGAATCTCTTGTAACTTAAGTTAATATATAAGTTATACGATAAATTTAATACATTTAATAAAAAGGAAAAAATATTCGATATCTAAACATAATTATTTATGTATGTACACATATTCATAACAAAATAATGGGGAAATAGTCACAACAATTATAGTTCTTTTTTTAATGAAATACTTTTAAAATAATGGTCATTCAGACTGGTGTAAAAATGGTATTCTTTGCAGTTATAGAAAATACTTAAAAAGTTTTTCCCCATTTAAAATTTGTGAGACACATATGACCAATTTTTGTAGAAATACTTCCTGTACACTAGAAAAGAATACAGATTATTCTATGGTTGGGCATATCTAGTTCATTAATTGTGTTTTTTTGCATTTTTTTCTTATACTCTCTCTTATTGATTATTGTTTGTTTCCACTATGTTATGAGCTATTGAGTTATATATTTTATAGCATTTCATTACGATTGCAGATTTGTCTTATTTTTTTCCTTTTTCTTCTATAAATGTTTTCTAGATTATTTAATGGATAAATTTTAAAATTGTTCTATCTTCCCCAAATGCATTTTTAATCATTATAAAATACACTCCCCCTTTGTTCTATAATATTGGTTTTATCATAAAATCTGGTTTACATGGTATTATTATAATTATACCAAATTTGGGGGGGTGTAATTTTCCATGGTCAATTTTTCTATCCTTTAATTTCAAGCTTTCTATTTCTTATATGCACATTTAAATTGTATTTTGTGTAAGCAGTACCATGTTAGAGTTTTCAAATCTTGGCTGTCAATGTTATTAATTGTTTTTTTATTTGAAAGTATTTAGTTCATTTACATTTATATAATTATATTATTGATTTCTAGAAATTTTGCCCACAAATGTTCCCATTTTTTTCTGACAGTCTATCATTGATGTTTTCTGAAATTACATCCTAATTTTTTAAACATTATATATGCTGTTTAAACATCTATATATATTCTTATCTGTTAATTTTAGTATGCGCAATTTATATGGATTCTAAGTTTGCTGCTTGCTTTTTATTTGTTTGTTTTGTTTTATTGACTATAATTCAGAGTCTGTCCTTATGATTGATAATATTTCACAGAGAACTCATTGTGTAATTTCATTTATGGAGTTATGCTAGCATAAATGGGAAGAAGCTCTTCAATAAAGCATATTTATTTTTAAATAAAGATAAATATAGTACTCATCTTAAAGACTTGAAGCCTTTTTGTGAAATTATAATGAGGAAATGACCATAAAGTACTTAACATAGTACTGAAAACATAATAAACAATCACTGAATGTTACATTTCTCTTTTAATTTTTGGATCAATATATTGATTTACCTGATTTTTTCCTGCCTCCTGCATTAGAATGTAAACTCTATAAATTACAAAGATTTGATAGTTTGTCTGTCTCACCAGATTTTTCTCAGTGAGCTAAAGGGAGATAGGTTTATTAGGCATTAAGTAAATACTTATTGAATAAATGAATAGATGGGTGCCATCAGAGTAGAGAACATTAAAGGAAGAGACTATTCCTATGAGCCTTTCATGTTGATAATAGTCAATATAATCTTCTGCATTCATGGATGTAATAACTATGCATATAGAAACCACAGAAACAATTTTGTGAGATGATACTTTATGAAGATGACCATATCCAGAGTTGAGCTTAAATGTTAGTGCAAATTAAACTCAGTGTAAGTGTCTATACATGGCTAACCTTGTATGTTCCTTCAATATAGCACTTTATATTTATGTATCTGAACTCTGATTATAAACGACATAAGTGAGGATGATTTGATATTGAAAAACATGAAGTCAAATTTCTATTTCTATTGCATTTTATATACTGTAGGTAACTGCTAAACATTTGTTCTCTACATTTCAATTTAATAAATGCAAAATATTCCCAGGAGGACAAGTAAAATCCTTGAAACAGATACTTTCATTTGCATCTTAACAAATAGTCGGCAGGCACTCAACCTGATCACATGTTTTCTAAAGTTGCTAAGTTTTATAGATATAATTGGAGGGGTGTCCATGAAGATATTTCTGATTCCATCACAAGGCATTCCTGGGGCACTTTTAAGCCTTTGTATCATGAAAGAGAAGAAAATCACTCTTCCATCGGCCAATATATGCCTAGTCTGTGGCAGGTAATCTAAAATAGATGTAAAGGGTTTGACAAATATGCTGAGTGTAGTGGAAGGGATTTTCCTTTTTATTGCAATTATTGAGTTCATTCTGGGAGTTTTAGGGAATGGGTTTATTGCACTTGTATACTGCATCGACTGTGTCAAGAGTAAGCTCTCTATGCTTGGCCTTCTTCTCACTGGCTTATCAATTTCTAGAATTTGTCTGATATGGATAACAATAATAGATGCATTTATATGTATATTCTCTCCAGGAACACATTACTCTGATAACCTAATTGAATATAGTGGCTACATTTGGGTACTTGTCAATCAATCAAGTATCTGTTTTGCCACCAGCCTCAACATCTTCTATTTCCTGAAGATAGCAAACTTTTCCCACTACATTTTCCTCTGGTTGAAAATGAGAATCAGTAGAATTCTTCTTTTTCTGATGGGATCTTTGCTTATTTCATGGTTAGTTACACTTCTACAAGTCATGAAGTATTTTAATGTTAATAAAATGAAGAACAGAAACACAACCTGGCAATTCAACATGAATAAAAATGAATTCTTTGCTCAACAGTTTTCACTAAATCTAGGAGTCATCTTCTTCTTTACACTATCCTTAATTACATGTTTCCTGTTAATAATTTCCCTATGGAGACACAGTAAGAAGATGCAATTGAACACCACAGGATTCAGAGATCCCAACACTGATGCTCATGTAAAGGCAATGAAAATGCTGATATCTTTCATCATTCTCTTTATCTTGCATTTCATAGGCTGTGCCATAGAAATATTATATTTTACTATGCCGGAAAAAAGATTTGTGTTCATTTTTGGAATGACAACCTCAGCCATCTATCCCTGGGCTCACTCATTTATCCTAATTCTAGGAAACAGCAAACTAAAGCAGGCCTCTTTGCAGGTAATGCAACAGTTAAAGTGTTGGGAGAAGGGGGGAATCTCAGAACCACTTGGAGAAGCTTGAAGAGAAATGGATATTCTAGAATAATCTATTGAAGATATTTTTGAAGATGTTTCACTTGCATCACAGACTTATGTTGGTTTTTAACTGTATTATTGAACATCATCTAAATCTTTCATACTTGTTTTGACCGCATCTTAAGGAATCTCACTCCTTGATGAGACTTTAATTGCACTTACTAATGAGTGTTTTGGTCGGATTTCCTGCCTTGCAATTTCTTCCCACACAGCTCCCTGAGGAAAAACTTCCACTTGAGACTATCCACAGTAAAGATTATGAGAGGGACAATAAGCATATACAACAAGATGTCTCGTTGTGTTTCTCCTGACTTCCCTGAAGGATTGGCAGCCATTCTCTAAGACCCAAGGAAGTAGAAATCAATACAAAGAAAGTTGTCATCAATCTGACATTAGGACATGAACGTGAGGGATAAATAGGAGTGCTTCATTTAAATGTGCTATTTTAATTCTTTAAATGATTGATTCCTTATCCCTGTTTAAAATCTAACATCCTGTTTTTCCTGGTGTGTATTTGATGTAGTAGCAGTAATTAAAGTAGTAGATGGAGTTCTGTGTAAAACAGCTAGAGTCTACCCACAGGAGATAGGATCAGAGCACTGATGCAATGAATCCTTACACACTTCAAATACCATGGTTTAGATGAAGCAAACCTATGCACTAATCAGAGTTGAGTAGAGATTCTACTAGAAATACCAATAAAAAAGACTCAATATAATCTGTGACTAAGGAACACAAAATTGAACTCTGGAAAGCAACTGTGCAAAGTATGAAATATTCTGGTGTAAAGTCTCACACACATACTCACACACATTACAGTGCCAGACATCATTCAAATGCTGAATTTTAAAGTGAATTTTTAGGTCCCACCCAGGATACAAACCAAGTAACATTTTGGCAACTTACAGAAATGCCTTATTCTCAAACTTATGGCTTGATGTCCAGAATTATTTTTAAGTATAAGGCTTAACCCATTTTCTATGTGAGATTTCCAAATCAATATTTCATATCTTTAAACCAAATAAGTTTGTAATATATATAGCTAAGAGATAATGGTAAATAAAAACTAATACCACTCCCAAGTTTTAACCAAATTTACAAGGGTGGTTTATTTAAAATTGTATCATGTAAATAATAACACCCTATGTATAGCTTACATTACATTTTACTTCTTTTTTCTATGATTGGAAAGACTGTTTGTATCACCATATTTGAACATGCATAATAGCTTATGTTACAGACATATAATAATGTACTTAATATTTAAAATATTGTTTATATTTCTGCTGTCTTCATTTTTCCACTGATAGAAATAAGCATAATATGAGTACAGTAGAGCATGAATACCATTCATTCATTCAAGAAAGACTTTTTTCTATGCTATCTCTGACAGATGTTGAAGATATAGCATTGAACAATGCACCATGTAATGGATAATATATTCTAGTAGAAAAGCAAACAAAAAGCAAAAAATCACCCAAGCAATTATATGCCTCATATTGGGAGAGAAAAACTAATGGATGCTCACTACATGACTCGATTTGGTTCTAGGACTAGAGAAGGTGCCACTGAGGTGAGGATGGTGTACTGTGAAATCTGAACTCTGCACAGGAGTAAGGTGGCAGAGCAGCGGGGATTCGAGGTGGGAAAGTTGCATGTGCAGAGCCTGAGGCAAGAAGGGGTCCAGGGCATGGAGGCAACTGAAGATCCAGTTGACTAGTGGAGAGGACAGTATTTAAATTGTATTTTAAAGAAGATTCCACTAAGGAGGAATTTGATCAATTTTTTTCCAGAATAGGCTGTTTACTGCTCTTTCTTTGAGAAAATAGTGAGCCAACACTTTAATACTTAAAAAATACCAAATATTCCAATAAGAAAATTAGCCAAGCTTACTGTAGTTAATGTTGTTACTTTAATTGCAAAAATATCATGAATTCTCATATCTTTGATTACTAGTGCTTGAGGCAGTTTTAGAGGATTATTTAAGCAAATGCATATACTTCTGGGGACTTGTTCATTTGTTTTCTTCTTATGGTTGTTGATTGTTTTCCTCAGAGCCTTTGTGAGTACTTTATTGATACTGTCCCATGTGTGATTATGACTTTCTTTTCTTAATTTGACCATTAATAAACTACTTAATTTGTGATGTTTGGGATATAGGTTTGTTATGTCTATGAACTTTAATCCATTTATGTTTTCTTTATGTTTTATTCTACTGCTATTATTGCCAATATTAACTTGGTTTTATTTGTACCTATTCCATGATGAATAGTTTCTTTTTAATAGTTTCATTTCACCTGAAATTAGAAAACACAGAAATGTATTAAGAAGTAATTGATTATGAACATTTACAATACTCAACTAATCATTGTTAATGTCTACATAGAGTTTTAGAATGATTTCAAGGTAGATAAATAGATAACAGGCATTTTGCTTAGGAGTCTGTTTTGATTTGATTTATATATAAACTGGATAAATCAGCTACCTGTGGATAACACATTTTGAGATAGCTTTTATTTATTTTTAGTGTTCCAAATAATTTATGTAATAAGATATATAAAATTAAATAAAGGACAGGGTATGTGAGAAAAATCTTTCTGATAACATTCCTTGAGAAATAAGGAAAAGAATCTTCCCCAGTGTTTCCCTGAACTATGTAAGTACTAACTCTGATGTCTGCTGCCTTTGCAGTTCTGATTATTTACTTTGTTGTTTATGAGTACAGTACAGCATGAATACCATTCATGCATTCAAGAAATAGTTTTTCTATGCTAACTCTGCTAGATTTTGAAGATACAGTATTGAACAATGCACCATGTAATGGATAATATATTCTAGTAGAAAAACAAGTAAAAAGTAAAAATTCACTCAAACAATTATATATGTCATACTGGGACAGAAAAACTAATGGATGCTAACCAGTAGTAGATGCTCATCTTTGGGAAGGGGATGGACAACCAACTCTCAGAAGATTCAGGACCCAGGACCTGAAGTGTATTTTTAGGGTCAGGTAAGACTCCCTGATACCAGGTAGAGTAATTGAGAATGTCCCACAATTCCCAAGTCTGACAACAGTCAGAGAAATCCAAATATTTGGTGACCTTTTAAGTTATTGGAGTGCAATAACTCTTTTATCACACTGCTAGCCCAATGACTGAGAACACTCTACAGATATATTACAAAAGGGGCACATTGGGACAGGGACACACATCAGCAAGAACTTTTGAAGAGACTGAAGAGCTAATGCAGCAGACACCAGCCTTCAGTATCCTTTAGGTGGCATCACTGTGCCTTTGGACGTTGCTGCTACACCTGAGGGTATGAAGCAGAGATCAGGGAAACCAGAGTGTAGCATATCATTCCCTTCAGGATGTTGGTCATTATGGAAAGGAGTTTTGGGGGTCATGGGTCCAATTTTCCTCCACCTGGTTCATCTGGTTCGATTACTCAGCTGAACTAGAAAGTTCAGTTCAGTAGGGTTGGAACAAAAAACAAATAGGAGTGGAAACTGAGAATAAAACTGGATCATCACAGGCAGCATGAATAGACAGCAAAAGTTACCTGCACAAGGTCAGTGTAACAAAGAGAAATTTGATGTAAGAAGAACAAAGAGAAATTTAGAGCACTTCCAAAGAGAGTTGGAAGTGAGTCCCTGTCATGATAAAGAGGTGAGAAAGATAGGACTCAAAGTCAGTGCAGGGGTATAATTACCCTTCCTCTCAGTTTGAAATTGGTTGCAACTCTTTCATTGGTCATTAGTTACCTAGGTTACCTCATACTCATGTTCTTGTTGGACCTCCAGATTTCTTGTCCAGCAGGCCACACTTCTTCCCATCCACCCTCAATCCCCTTCCTTTGTGTCCCTTTTAGAGTTTAATTCTCTCTCATGATCAACAAGTGTTGCTGGTATATTATGCTTCTCCTAGAGTGAAACCATTAACAAAGACCCTTCTCTGACTATGAGAATGGGTCTAACAGTTAAGGGATGATTATTAGGAAAATTCAACCAACCTGCTTCCACTGAAGCCCAAAAAACTACCCTGGATAAAGGGCATGCCTATTTACAAGAGGAAGTGTTTTGGCAATGAGTCCCTTAAGCCCAGAATTGCAAGCTATGTTAGGTCCAGCCACCCATAAGCAACCAAAGAACACATGTCCTGTCTTTCCTGTTCTGCTCCAGGTCCTGAACCATTTAAGAGAAGCAGTTTTAATCATACCGGATGATGACTGGTGTACCAATGGCTCCAGCACCAGAAACCCCTGTAGTTGGACAGCTAACATAGATAGACACGCATCAGGGTAGTCAGCGAGCTGAGTTGTGAATTGCTTGATTAGTAATTGCGCATGCGCCCTGGCCCCTGGTAGTTGTGCTGATAACTGGGCTGTATTCAAAGACCTAATTATGTGTCTAGCCCACTGGGAACAAGAAAAGTGAGTATGCGCAAACTTGTGTGGGACTTCAACCTGTGACAATACTCAGAGGAGAAGGTGACAACCTGCAGCTGATTTAGCTGAATTTCTTGTAGAGACACACACGCACACTCAAATGTTTATTTTTTGGAGGGGAGGAGTGTACAGTAGTAGTCAATATTATGGCAAAAGTGACACCACCTTGAAGCAAAACTGCCATGTTGACTTATCTCACATACCAAGATTCCTGCAGCTTGGTTAGGACGATGTTCATAGTATGAATACCATCCCTATTATGTCTGTTGTGTTTTGTATCCTATACATACCTGTTTGACATCCATTCTCTACAATTGAATTTCATGAATGCAAAATAGTCGCAGGAGGACAAGTAACATCCATGAAACAGATACTTTCATTTGCATCTTAACAAATTGTAGGCAGGCATTCAGTCTGAACACACATTTTCTAAACTTGCTATGTTTTGTAGATGCAAATGGAGGGGTGTCCAAAAAGAGATCTCTGATTCCATCACAAGGCATTCCTGGGCACTTTTAAGTCTTTCTATAACAAAAGAGAAGAAAATCACTGTTCTGTTGAGCAACCAATACATACCTAGACTGCAGAAGGTAATCTAAAATCTATAACAAAATCTATGTTAAGGATCGGCAGATATGCTAAGTGTGGTGGAAGGCATTTTCCTTTTTGTTGCAATTATCGAGTCCATCCTGGGATTTTTAGGGAATGGGTTTATTGCGCTTGTGTACTGCATTGACTGTGTCAAGAAGAAGCTCTCTATGCTTGGCTTTATTCTCATTGGCTTAGCAATTTCTAGAATTTGTCTGATATGGATAATATTGACAGGTGGATTAGTGGGCGTATTGTCTCCACATAAGTATTACTCTAGTAAGCTAATTGAATACATTAGTTACATGTGGCTATTTATCAATCAATCAAGTATCTGGTTTGCCACCAGCCTCAACATCTTCTATTTCCTGAAGATAGCAAACTTTTCCCACTACATGTTTCTCTGGTTGAAAAGGAGAATCAGTAGAATTCTTCCTCTTTTAATGGGATTCTTGCTTATTTCATTGTTAATTACTCTTCCACAAGTTATGAAGGTTTTTAATGATAACAAAATGAAGAACAGAAACACAACCTGCCGATTCAAGATGCAAAAAAGTGAATTTTTTGTTCAACAGGTTTCTATAAACCTGGGAGTCATCTTCTTCCTTACACTGTCCTTAATTACATGTTTCCTGTTAATCATTTCCCTTTGGAGACACAATAGGAAGATGCAATTGAACGCCACAGGATTCAGAGACTCCAGCACTGAAGCTCATGTGAAGGCAATGAAAATGCTGATATCTTTCATCATTTTCTTTATCTTGTATTTTATAGGCTATGCCATGGAAATATCATCTACTGTGCTAGAAAACAAACTCATGTTCATTTGTGGAATAACAACCTCAGCCATCTATCCCTGGGCTCACTCATTTATCCTAATTCTAGGAAACGGCAAACTAAAGCAAGCCTCTTTGCAGGTACTGCAGCAGTTAAAGTGTGAGAGACAATAATGTCAGAGCCACTTAGTGAAGCTGGAAGAGAAATGGATGTTGTAGGAGAATAATACAATGAAGATATTTTTGAAGATCTGTTTCACTTGCATCTAATTCTTATGTATTGAAAGTCACTGAAATCTTTCATAGTTGTTTTGACTGCATCTTAAGGAATTTTGCTCCTTGGTGAGAATTTAATCTCACTTGCTAATGCAGTATTTTGATCAGAATTCTTGCCTTGCAGCTTTGTCCCACATGGCTCCCCAAAGAAAATTTCCCTGTTGGAGACTATTTACTGTAAAGATTATGACAGTGACAATAAGCATCTACAACAAGTTCTTTCATTGTGTTTTTTTGACATCCCTGAAGGTTCAACATCCATTCTCTAAGAAGACCCAAAGAAGGAGAAATCAATACAAAGAGTATTGTCCTCAATCTGACATTAGAACATGAATGAGGAACAAACGGGGGTACTTCTTAATGTACTATTTTAATTCTTTAAACTAATGATTTGATATTCACTGTTTAAAAGTCTAATATCCCTTTTTCCTGGTGTGTGTTTGATGTAGTACCAGTAATCATAGTAATAGATGGTGTTCTGTGAAAAACAGCTAGAGAAACAGAGTCTATTCACAGGAGACAACAGGATCAGAGCCCTGATACAACGACTCTTTATTCACTTCAAATGCAGTGATCGAGATGAAGAAAAGATATGACCCAGTAAGCGTTAGGTAGAGATTTCACTAGAAATACAAATCTAAAGCACTCAATATAGTCTGTGACCAAGGACAAAAAATTGAACTCGGGATAAAGTTGTTCAAAGTATGAAATGTTCTGCTCTAGAGTTTTGTACACACACTCACACACTTTCATATACGAGACCCATATTTACAGACATATTTCAAATGCTGACCTTTAAAGTGAAATTTGAGACCAATCTAGCATATGAACAGAGTGAGATTTTGACAACTCACAGAAATAACTTATTCTCGGTATGGCTTGATGTCTAGAATATTTTTCAATTTAAGGCTTAATACATTTTCTATGTGAAGTTTCCATATTTTGAAACCAAATATGTTTGCAATATACATATAACTAAGATGTACAGTTTCTCCCATAATAATGGAAAAAAAGCTGATGCCATTATCCAGTTTCAACCAAATTTACAAGGGCGGTCTATTTAAAATTGTATTATAAACAATAATGCTCTCTGTATAAATTACATTAGATTTTACTTCTTTTTCTATGATCGGAAAGACTGTTTGTATCTCCATTTTTGAAGCTGCAAAATAGATTATGTTATAGGCATATAATAATATACTTAATATTTTTCATATTGTTTATATTTCTGTTATCATCCTTTTCCCACTGATACCAATAAGAATATAGGAATATAGTAGAGCATGAATACTATTCATTCATTCAAGAAATATTTTTTCTATGCTCACTCTGCTACATGTTGAGGATATAGTACTGAACAGAACACCAATGTAATGGATAATATTCTAGTAGAAAAGCAAACAGAAAGCAAAAAAATCAGTCAAACAATTATATGTGTTGTGTTGGGAGAGAAAAGCTAACGGATGCTCACCAGTGACTTGACTTGGTCCTAGAAGTAGAGAAAGTGCCACTGAGGTGAGGTGGCATACTGTGAAATCTGAACTCTCCATAGGAATAAGGTGGCAGAGCAAGGGGGATTCCGGGTGGGAAAGCTACATGTGCAGAGCCTGAGGCAAGAAGGAGTCCAGGGCATGGAGGCAACTGAAGAGCCAATTGACTAATGGAGAGGACAGTATTTAAATTGTATTTTAAAGAAAATTCCACTTAGGAGGAATTTGATCAATTTTTTCCAAAATAGTCGGTTTACTGCTCTTTCTTGGAGAAAATAGTAAGCCAACACTTTAACAGTGAAAAAATAACCAAATTCCAATCAAAACATCAGCCAAGCTTTCTATATTTAATGTTGTTACTTTAACGCAAAAATATCATGAATTCTCACATCTTTGATTACTAGTGCATGAGGCAGTTTTAGAGGATTATTTTAGCAAATGCACATACTTCTGGGGAATTGTTCATTTGCTTTCTTGTCTTATGGTTACTGATTACTTTCCTCAGAGCCTTTGTGAGTACTTTATATATTGATACTGTCCCATGTGTGATTATGACTTTCTTTCTTAATTTGATCATTAATAAACTACTTAAAAATTTTGTGATGTTTGCGATATAGGTTTGTTATGTCTATGAACTTTAATCCATTTATGTTTTCTTTATGTTTTATTCTACTGCTATTATTGCCAATATTAACTTGGTTTTATTGATACCTATTCCATGATGAATAGCTTCTTTTCAATAGTTTCATTTTTACCTGAAATTAGATAACACAGAAATGTATGAAGAAGCAATTGATTATGAACATTTACAATACTCAACTAATCATTGTTAATATCTACATAGATTTTTAGAATGATTTCAAGGTAGATAAATAGATAACAGGCATTTTGCTTATGAGTCTGTTTTGATTTGATTAATATATATACTGGATAAATCAGCTATCCATGGATAACACATTTTGAGATACTTTTTATTTATTATTAGTATTCTAAATAATTTATGTAATAAGATATATAAAATTAAATAAACAACAAAGTATGTAAGAAAAGTCTTTCTGATTAATATTCCTTGAGAAATAAGGGAAAGTATCTTTCCCAGTGTTTCCCTGAACTATGTAAGTACTAACTCCAAGGTCTGCTGCCTTTGCAGTTCCGATTATTTACTTTGCTGTTTATGAGTACAGTATAGCATGAATAGCATTCATTCATTCAAGAAATATTTTTCCTACACTAACTCTGCTAGATGTTGAAGATACAGTATTGAACAATGCACCGTGTAATGGATAATATATTCTAGTAGAAAAACAAGTAAAAAGTAAAAAATCACTCAAACAATTATGTGTGTCATACTGGGAGAGAAAAACTAATGGATACTAACCAGTAGTAGATGCTCATCTTTGGGAAGGGGATGGACAACCAACCCTCAGAAGATTCAGGACCCAGGGCCTGAAGTGTAGTTTTAGGGTCAGGTAAGACTCCTTGGTACCAGGTAGAGTAATTGAGAATGTCTCACAATTCCCAAGTCTGACAACAGTCAGAGAAATCCAAATATTTGGTGACCTTTTAAGTTATTGGAGTGCAATAACTCTTTTATCACACTGCTAGCCCAATGACTGAGAACACTCTACAGATTTATTACAAAAGGGGCACATTGGGACAGGGACACATATCAGCAAGAACCTTTTGAAGAGACTGAAGAGCTAATGCAGCAGACACCAGCCTTCAGTATCCTTTAGGTGGCATCACTGTGCCTTTGGACGTTGCTGCTACACCTGAGGGTATGAAGCGGTGATCAGGGAAACCAGAGTGTAGCATATCATTCCCTTCAGGATGTTGGTCATTATGGAAAGGAGTTTTGGGGGTCATGGGTCCAATTTTCCTGCACTCGGTTCATCTGGTTTGATTACTCAGCTGAGCTAGAAAGTTCAGTTCAGTAGGGTTGGAACAAAAAGCAAAAAGGAGTGGAAACTGAGAATAAAACTGGAGCATCACAGGCAGCATGAATAGACAGCAAAAGTTACCTGCACAAAGGTCAGTGTAACAAAGAGAAATTTGATGTAAGAAGAACAAAGAGAAATTTAGAGCACTTCCAAAGAGAGCTGGAAGTGGGTCCCTCTCATGATGAAGAGGTAAGAGAGATAGGACTCAAAGTCAGTGCAGGGGTATAATTACCCTTCCTCTCAGTTTGAAATTGGTTGCAACTCTTTCATTGGCCCCTCTGTGCCTCCTGGAATGATTGCCCTTTTCTATTGGTAATTGATTATTATCTCTTTGTATTGGTCATTGGTTACCTAGGTTACCTCTTACCCATGTTTATGGGACCTCCAGACTTCTTGTCCAGCAGGCCAGACTTCTTCCCATCCACCCTCAAGCCCTTTCCTTTGTGTCCCTTTTAGAGCTTAATACTCTCCCATGATCAAAAGTGCTGCTGGTATATTATGCTTCTCCTCCAGTGAAACCATTAACAAAGACCCTCTTGGACTATGAAAATGGGTCTAACAGTTAAGGGATGACTACTAGGAAAATTCAACCAACCTGCTTCCACTGAAGCCCAAAAAACTACCCCAGATAAAGGGCATGCCTATTTACAGGAGGAAGTGTTCTGGCAATGAGTCCCTTAAGCCCAGACCCGCATGCTACATTAGGTCCAGCCACCCATGAGCAACCAAACAACACCTGTCCTGTCTTTCCTGTTCTGCTCCAGTGCCTGACCCAGTTAAGAGAAGCAGTTTTAATCACACAGGATTACAACTGGTGTACCAATGGCTCCAGCACCAGAAACCCCTGTACTTGGACGGCTAACATAGATAGACACGCATCAGGGTAGTCAGCAGACTGAGTTGTCAGCTGCTTGGTTAGTAATTACACATGTGCCCTGGCCCCTGGTATTTGTATTGATAATTCGGCTGTATTCAAAGGTCTAATTATGTGTCTATTATTTTCCACTGGGAACTAGAAATGTGAGTATGCACAAACTCGTATGGGACTTGAACATGTCACAAGACTCAGAGAAGGTGATACCCTACAGCTGACTTAGCTGAATTTTTTGTGGACACACACATGCACACAGAAAAATGTTTATACTTTGGAGGGGAGGAGGACACAGTAACAGTCAGTATTATCACAAGAGAGACACCACCTTCAAGCAACACTGTCGTGTTCACTTATCTCACACACCAAGATGTTCTTCAGCCAGGTTAAGGTAATGTCCATAGAAGGAATACATACACCTCATAAAGATGGTTATCCAATCTTCTCAGTGGTCACGCATTTTACCACAAAGCCTAATATGTGACCAGCTACATTCATTTTCCCTAAAACCTTGCTAGATATAAACTATTTTCTATATGGTGCGCGTGGTGATGTACTATCAATTTTTTTCCCCTTGGTTCTGTAAATATTTTCTAGATTATTTCATGCAGGAATTTCAGAATTGTTCTATCTCCCTGATAAATTGAGCATTTTAATCATTGTAAAATACACTCCCTTGTGCTACAATATTGATTTTTATTTTAGAGCTGACTTTACATAACATTATCATAACGATATCAGATTTCTTCAGATGATGTTTCCACTGTCTATTTTTGTATCATTTTTGTTTAAAGTTTTTCTTGTGTTTACTTTGAATTGTATTCACATAAGTAGTATGTTGTTGGAGTTTTAAAATTCTGGCTGTCAATATTAGTTTTCTACTTGAAGTAATTTGTCCATTTCCATTTAATATAATTCTATTTTTCATTTCTAGAAAGTTTTCCCCCAAATATTCCCATTTTATTTCTCAAAGTCTCTTGTTGTTGTTTTTTTCTGAAATTGCATCCTGATGTTTAAAACATTGCACATAAAAAAAATCTATACATATTTTTTCCTGCTCATTCCAATGTGTGCAGTCTATGTAAATTCTAAGTTCGCTGCTTGCTTTTCATTGGTTGTGTCTTTTTTGTTTTGCTGACTATAATTCATAGTCTGTTCCTACACTTGATAATATTTCCTAGTGAACTCACTCGTAATTTTATTGATGTGAGTCATGCCAGCCTAAATGGGAAGAACCTCTTCTACAAAGGTTACTTATTTTTTAAATAAAGGTAAATATAGTATGAATCTCAAACATACTATATTTAAAAGACTATGCAGTCTTTTATGAAGTTAAAATGAGAAAATGACCCTAAAGTACTTAACGTAGTGCTAGGAACATATTCAAAACTCTCTAAATGTTAGATTTCCCTTCTGGTTTTTGGATCAACATCTTAGTTTACCTAGCTGTTTCCTGCCTCCTCCTTTAGGTCATAAACTCCAGAAATTATGAAAGATTTGATATCCTATCTACCACAATATTTTCTCAATGAGCTGAAAAGATTTTGGTATATTTAGACATGTAGTAAATACTTACTGAATAAATGAGTGAATGGGTATCATTAAGTAAAATGTGTTAAAAGAAAAGACTTTTCTTAAGAACCTTTCATGTCAAAAGAGACCAATATAGTCATCTGCATTCATGTATGTAGTAACTATGCATAAAGAAACCATAGAAACAATTTTGTATGATACTATTTGTGAAACTTACCATACCCAGAATTGCACTTAAAATGAAAGCAAAATTAAATTGTACACTCCAGGTAAGTTTGTATAATGGTTAGGAGAATTTATCACTTCTATATGGTCCTTTGCATATATATACAGAAACTCTGATCATAAACAATGTAAATGAGGATTATTTGAGTTTGAAGAATATTAAGCTATTATGTCTGTTGTGTTTTGTATCCTATATGAACCTGTTTGATATCCATTCAGCATAATTCAATTTAATGAATGCAAAATAGTCTCAGCAGGACAAGTACCATCCATGAAACAGATACTTTCATTTGTATCTTAACAAAGTGTCAGCAGGCATTCAGTCTGCACACACATTTTCTAAATTTGTTGTGTTTTTTAGATGGAAGTGGAGGGGTGTCCATGAAGATATTTCCGATTCCATCACAAGGTATTCCTGGGCACTTTGAAGTCTTTATAAAACAAAGGGGAAGAAAATCACTCTTCCTTTGAGTAACCAATATATGCCTATATGCAGCAGGTAATCTAAAATAGACAACAG
>CAUYRH010021034.1:0-23129 GCA_963574655.1 Perodicticus potto | reverse complement strand
CAGGAATTGGAGGTTGCTGTGAGCTGTGATGCCCCGGCACTCTAGCCAGGGTGACAGCTTTTGGCTCTGTCTAAAAAAAAAAAAAAAAAAAAAAAAAGAAAGAAAATAACTTAAGAATGTACCATACAGTCTCAGCTGATCAGTGGACATGTCTATAGTTCCACAACGGGAAAACTCAAAGACTGTTTTGATACTCACTTCTGTAAGCAAAAATGACAACCCATTGTTTGTGGATCTCCCTAGTCACTACTGATCATGTACAGAGTCCAAACCCAGAGGTCTTCAGGCTCTTAAAAGCACCCATCTCTGCTTCAGATAAACTTGGCAAGATCCAAATTAATCAGTTCTTGGGTAAAAATCACCCCATCTTCTAATAGGGGTCAACAATTTTTCTTTGATGTGCCCAGCATTCCCTTTCCCTAAGACTCTACGTGGTAATAAGGCAGTGACACCACTGCCATCACAGAAGGAGGCTCTGATAATGGAAACATATTGGATGGGCGCACATCCTTCTTGAGACACCCTCTCTTGCAAGTTCAGAGACACGGCCCTGTCGTTAGCTAGGCAGGAGCACATCCCACCTCCCAAACCCCATCTGAATTCTAAGGGACCCAAAGAGGTTGATACAAACCACCTTCCTCATTGCCTGTGTGCCAGCTGGTTCAAATGTTCCCTAACCACTTTCTTGTCCTGAGAAAAATAGACACAGGGAAAGCCTGGCATCAATGTTCCATGAAGTCTGACCGGGGTCTTTCATGGGCTGATCACTCACTTGATTACTCAGCTCCCCAAATGCATAAGAGACGAGATTTTGAGGATGTGTTAAGATCTATGCTTTTCTTTTTTTTTTTGGAGACAGTCTCAAGCTATCGCCTTGGTTAGAGTGCCATAGTGTCACAGCTCACAGCAATCTCAAATTCTTGGGCTTAAGCGATTCTCTTGGCTCAGCCTTCCAGGTAGCTGGGACTACAGGCGCCCGTCACAACACCTGGCTATATTTTTGTTGTTGCAGTAGTCATTGCTGTTTAAGCTGGCCTGGGCCAGGTATGAACCCGCCAGCCTTGGTGTATGTCGTTGGCGCACTACTCATTGAGCTACAGGAGCCGCCCAATCTATGCTATTTTTCCCATCCTTCCAGCCTTTCTGCAGGTGAACATAGAGCAGCTGGTCTAATCTCATTTCCTCTCCAATGTGGAGGCAGGAGAGGATAGGTAAGTTGATGAGATAAACAGTCACAGCAGCCCTGAACTCCTCTGGATCAAGGGAGCTCTATTCTTAGGAGCAGAGACCTAATCCCAAAGGCAAGACTCTTCAGCCTCACTTTTAAATGAAGAGAGCAGTCCAGACTCTTTTGTCCTGAAGCACACTGCAGGTGTCTATTCCAGCCAGGTTAAATCATCCTGGGCCTAGAGCAAACCTGACTCCAAGGCCAGGCACAGCGGTTCACATCTGTAATCCTAGCACACTGGGAGGCTGAAGTGGGTGGATCACTTGAGCCAGGAGTTTGAGATCAGCCTGAACAAGAGTGAGACCCCTGTCACTACTAAAAATAGAAAAATTAGCCAGGTGTTATGGTGGGTACCTGTAGTCCCAGCTACTTGGGAGGCTGAGGCAAGAGGATCACTTGAGCCCAGGAGTTAAAGGTGGATATGAACTAGGCTGAGGCCACGGCACTTAGCCAGGAGCAACAGAGTGAGACTCTGTCTCAAAAAACAAAAATCAAAAATATCTGACTCCATAGAAGGCAGAGGCACCAAGTGCTCACAAATCAATAAGCAGAGGCCCAGGCAGTAAGTGGGAGAAACCCGCCAGCCTTCATACCTCCGGCTTTGTGTTTCTGCAGTCTCTCTGTCCATACACACATTCCAAGTCACTTACAGATAACAAATTGTCACATTTCAGAAATTTTTCCCTTTAGCTTCCAAGGCTACGGGAGAATATTGCCAAGCTTTTCTCCTCGAGAGAAGGAGGGAACGTGACCAAGTTAGAGACCATGTCAGTTAAAGGATTTGGGCACCTGGGGTCCCTGACCCACCACAAGGCCTGTTTGAAAGTTCCAAGTGTAAGGTGATTGTTGGGAACTTGAGATGCACTATCCCACGGAAATCCCATCACCAGCTTAACCAGTATGTCAAGGAAACATGGACCACCTGCGTGAGTTTATCACTCTAAGACATGCTGCAAATCTCTGACTAGGTGCCACCAGTGCCCCTGATTTCACAGTTGACAAAACTATGGTTGGAGGAGTTCAAGGGAACTCCAGGTCACAAGGACAGCAAACAGCAGGAGCCAGATTGAACCCAGGCATCTGGACCTCAGTGTATATATTCTCAGCCACTCAGCAGTATCACCGTCCCTTGCCCAAAACAGTGGTTGGATCAAACCTAATCCCACTTCCCAAACTATCTATACAGAAACGAGAGCCAAGTTCCAATGAGAGATGCCAAGGCCACCCTGTCAGCCACTGTCTAGGGGCAGGAAGGGGGTCCCTGATGCCCAGAGGGGTCTGGGGTTTTTCCCAGGCCTCTCCTGGAATGGGAACAAGGAGTGAGATGCTAGAAGGCTCTGGTGTATGTGAACCAAGGGGCTAAGGTGGCCGGGTGCGGGGGCTCACGCCTGTAATCCCAACACTATGGGAGGCTGAGGAGGGAGAATTGCTTGAGCTCAGGAGTTCAAGACTTGCCTGAGCAAGAGTGAAACCCCCAACTCCTAAAAAATGAAAAACCCAGCCAGGCGCCGCAGCAAGCACCTGCAATCCCAGCGGCTATGGAGGCTGAGGCAGTGGGATGCCCATAGCCCAAGTCTGAGGTTGCAGTGACTCCACTGCACTCTGCTCAGGGCATAGGGTGGGACAGGGAGGGAGGGAGGAGCAAATAAGCAAGGGGCTACTGTGTCTGTGTCCTACCTTCACAGACAAGGTCTACACCAGTCAGAAACCGTGTATATTCCCAAATGAAGTTTCCTCAATAAAAATCACATCGCAGTAACTCTCTCTCTCTCTCTCTCTCACACACACACACACACACACACACACACACACACACACACACACAGACTTCTCTTCAGCGAATGCAAAGCACCAGAGTTAATTGACAGTTTTAAAAATCTAAGTTCATGTTCATTGTAACGAGACCTCGAATTTATCTCCCTGCAGGGCAATAATGAAACACTCCATCGTCCAATAAACTCAGCCAGTGATTAATAAACCAGTGTCAGATCACATCACCATAAACAGGAGAGTGATGATGAAGAAACAAAGTTGTCGTGTCCCCTTGTTCCCCTGTGGTCAAAAGAGAAGATATTTATCAGTGAGATAGATTTGGAGGGAATATTAATTATTATTGGGCAGCCAGCAGTTGCCAGAGGCTCACAGTGGAGGCCAGGCCAAGGTGGGCGACAATTTTTCATACACCCCCATTCATTCTTGGACATCCAGAAATTCACTGACGATATCTCTAGATATAGGAACACGACGCTCATGGATTCCATAAACTTTGCAAATTGGCAGACACCTTCGAGTGCCTAAGAATCTAGAACTGTCTTCAAAACCTCTCTTCCTTCATCCTCTACTTCCAATCCACCAGCAAGTCCTACTGGTCAACCTCCAAAATATTTTCTAAACCTGTGCCTTTTCCCCAAGACTGCTGTTGCCACCCTCATTTCTGGTCACCAAGATGTTATACCTCCAATTGGATTCCCTGTTTTTATGTGCTCAGCTCTTCTTGAAACCACACACACGTATTCTCCACGTGCAAATCAAATGGTGCCACGTCCCTGCTGGAAGCTCCAGGAGTTCCTCCCACACCCAGAATCAAATCCCAAGTCCTGAACAGGGGCATTAGTTTCCTAGGACAGCCTCAACAACACATCCCAAAATGCATAACTTAAAATGACAGAAATTGGGCTCGGCGCCTGAGGCTCAACGGGCTAAGGCACCAGCCACGTAAACCTGACCTGGCGGGTTCGAATCCAGCCCGGGCCCACCAAACAATAATGATGGCTGCAACCAAAACATGGCTGGGCATTGTGGCGGGCACCTCTAGTCCCAGCTACTTGGGAGGCTGAGGCAGGAGACTCGCTTGAGCCCAGGAATTGGAGGTTGCTGTGAGCTGTGATGCCACAGCACTCTATCCAGGTGACAACTTGAGGCTCTGTCTCATAAAAAAAAAAAAAAAAAAGACAGAAATTGATTCTTCCAGTTCTTGTGGCCAGAAGTCTGAAACTGAGGTGTCAGCAGGGACATGCTCCCTCTGAAAGCTCTGAGGGAGGACCCTTTCTGGCCTCTTCTCTGGCTTCTGGCCGTGCCATCAATGCTTGGCATTCTTTGGTTTGCAGCTGCGCCACTCCACTTTCTGCCCCGTCCTTATATGACATTCTTCCCTTGTGTGTCTGCCTTCACACGGAATTTCCCAATTTTCTTAAGGATGACAGTCCAACGGGATTCACCCTAAGGATCTCATCTTAACCTGATTATATGCACAAAGACTCTATTTCCAAATAAGGTCATGTTTGTAGGTACCAGAGGTCGGGACTTCCATCTTCGGGGGGGACATAATTCAACCCATAACAACAGCCCTGCCAGCCCACATAGTCTGGCCTGGTCTCCCACATTTCACGTGGCTGCTGTCCCACACACTAGGGCCCTGCCACACCGGCCATCTCCCCATCTGCCAACGCACCACACTCAACCCATCTTACACCAGTGCAAGGCTCTCTCCTCTTGTAATTACACAATTGGTTCCTACTTACCACTCAGCTAAATGTCACTACCACCTAAAGGTGTTCTTTGACCCCCTAATTTAAATCAGAGAATCACATCACCCATCTCATTCTGTTTTCACACTTGTCTCTCTGACATTGCCTGATAACATTTGCTTACTTGTTTCTCACCTGCCTTCCCTGACTAGGCTGCTCGTTCCGTAGGGGCAGGGACCTTGTCTGTCTTGTTCACACCAGTGGCCCACCATCTAGAACCATGTCTGGCCTCAGGCTCTCAATAAATACACGTTGACTAGTTGGGCATAATGGCTTATGCCTGTAACCCCAGCACTCTGGGAGGCCGAGGTGGGCAGGATTGCTTGAGCTCAGGAGTTTGTGACCAGCCTGAGCAAGAGCGAGACCCCATCTCTAAAAACAAAAATTAGCTGGGCATTGTGGCCGGAGCCTGTAGTCCCAGCTACTCAAGCCAAGAGAATCACTTGCACCCAGGAGTTTGAGGTGGTTGTGAGCTATGAAGCCATAGCACTCTACCAAGGGCAACAAAGTGAGACTCTGTTTCAAAAAATATATATATATATGTTGAATAAAGGAATGAGTACATTTTCCATTTTATAGATGAGGAAAATTGGGTTCAGAACAGTAATGTGATCACGCAGCCATGGTACTAAACTACACACCTGGATCTGGAACACGGAGGTCCCTCTACACCAGGGGCTGGCAAACTTTCTCTACAGAGGCCCAAAGAGCAAATATTTTTTGGCTTTGCAGGCCATAAGATCTGTGTCACAGCCACTCACCTCCGCCATCATTAGTAACAAAGGCATATAAATGAACAAATGTGGCTGTATTCTAATAAAGTCTTATTTGTGAACACTGACATTGGAATTCCATGTAATTTTCTCTTCATAAATATTCTTCTTCTTTTGATTTTTCTCAGCCATTTAAAAATGTAAAAAAATATTCATAGCTCGCAGACCATACAAAAAAAGGGCAACAGGCCCAATATGGCCCGTGGGCTGTAGTTTGTAAACTTCTGCTCTAAATTCATACATGCACGTCGGCAGATGTGGTAGACTGTTTTAGGAAAGCACAGTAGTAAGGACAGCTCGCGCCAAGCCCTGGCTTATCACTACGGCATAGGAGCACTCGCTATCCCAGACAAGGCACGCGACGTATTATCCGCAATTAACACAGGAAGAAAACCGGAGCTCAGAGATATTAAGCTACTTACTCAAGGTGACACAGAACTAAGTGATGGTCTCAGGATTGGGGGATTCAGGCGGTCTGACTCAATTATGCTAATTTTCAAAGAGATGGGGTCTTGGCAGGGTGTGGTGGCTCACGCCTGTAATCCCAGTGCTCCAAGAGACTAAGGCGGGTAGATCACCTGAACTCACACGTTCAAGACCAGCCTGAGCCAGAGTGAGATCTCGTCTCTAAAAACAGCCTGGCGTTGGGGCAGGCACTTGTAGTCCCAGCTACTCGGGAGTCTAAGGCAAGAGAAATGCTTGAGCCCAAGAGTTTGAGGTTGCTGTGAGCTATAACGCCAGGGCCCTCTACCAAGGGCGACAAAGCAAGACTTTGTCTCAAAGAAAAAAAGAGATGGGGTCTCGCTATGTTGCCCAAACTGGAGTGCAGTGGCCATTCACAGGCGTGACCATCATGCATGACAGTCTTGGGCTCAAGCACTTCCTGCCTCAGCCTTCTGAGTAGCTGGGATTACACGCATGTGCTCCAAACCAAGCTTCAATTATGTTATACTGTACCTGTGTGACATAATAAAATGATACTATTAGCAAGGATGATAATTAACAAGCTAAAAATAAAAGTTAACTGATGCACCAGGAGCCATTTAAAGCACTTTGTAAACTGGTATCTATTCTTTACAGCAATCTCATGAGGCAGAAATTCTTTTCTGTTTCCCCTTACAAGAGAGGAAATACAAATTCAAGAGGTCACTCAGCTTACAAGTGGCAGTGCCCAAAAAGAAATCCTGGCCATCCGACACCAAAGCCCACGCTCCTGTCCATGTCCTCGTGTCCAAGGCTCTAAGCACCTCTCCAGTCCTAGTTCCCGCCAGCCCCACTTACTGGCCACCTGCAGCCACATGTGGAACCAGCGGGTCACATTCAGGCTCTCCTGGCAGGTGTAGTTGCCCTCATCTTGTAGGCTCAGCGCCTCAATGTGCAGGGAGCTGGAGTTCACCAGAGAGAAGCGAGGCGAGGCTGGAGGGAGGCTGGAATTGGAGGAGAGAAGGAACACCGGCCCTGAGGTGTTCCGGTACCAGGTCACCAGGCCCCTTGGTCCCAAGATGTTGCCACAGTGCAGGGTAACATTCTCATGCACTTCTCCGATGACGACCGCCTCCGATCCTGTGCCAGGGAAGATCAGTCTATCAGTATCTTTTCTGGTCTGGAACAAACTCCTTTTTTGGAAAGTCCCTCTGCATTAGGATTTTTTTTTTTTTTTTTTAAATCAGCTGTGTGTTTTTAAGATGTGAGAACAGGCTGGGTGGTATAAAGGCTCACACCCGTAATTCCAGCACTTTAGGAAGGTGAGGTGGGAGGATCATGTCAGGCCAGGAATTTGAGACCAACCTGGGCAACATGTGAGGCCCATTCCTACAAATAAGTTAAAAAATTAGCCAGGTGTTGTGGTGGGCACCTGTAGTCACAGTTACTTGGGAGGCAGAGGCAAGCGGGTTGCTTGAGCCCAGGAGTTTGAGGTTGCTGTAAGCTATGATAGCACCACTGCACTTTAGCCTGGGACAGAGACACCCTGCGTATTAAAAAAAGAGAAAAGAAAAGACGCAACAACACACAGAGCCTCTCTGGTGTGTTGGGATGCTTGGCCAGTCATTGATAATGAACGAACTTATGGCAGATCACAAAGATAACTATAATGCTCACCCCACTCACTGTCCAAGCCTTCGTCACGTCACCCTGGGGCCGTTCCTCTCACTGAGGGCTTAGCCATGTGACTTTTCAGTCAACAGGATGTGAGCAAACGTGACTCAAGCACAGCCTTTACAAGTGCTTGTAAATCATTGCAGAAATGCAAATCACAACTCCAATGAGATATCACTTCATACCCATTAAGATCGCTACTGTCAAAAAACACAAAATAACAAGTGTTGGCAAGGACGTGGAGACACTGGAACCCTTGTGCGCTGTTCATAGGAATGTAAGATGGTGCAGCTCCTATAGAAAACAGTATGGTGGCTCCATTAAAAAATTTAAAACGGAACTATAACATATGATGCAGCAATTCCACTTCTGGATATATACCCCAAAGAACTGACAGCAGAGTCTCAAAGCGGTATTTGTTTATGGCAGCACTACTCAACAATAGCTAAAACACGGAAGCAACCCAGGTGTCCATGACAGAGGAATGGATCAACAAAACGTGCTGTATGCACACTGTGCAATATTATTCACACTTAAAAAGGGAGGCCATTCTGATACATGCTACCACAGGGAACCTTGAGGTCATTTCACTAAGTGAAATAAGCCAGCCAAGAAAAGGTAGTTAGAGAGAGAAAATCATTGAGACAGAAAGGACAATGGTGGTTGCCAGAGACTGTAGAAGGTGGGAGAATGGGGAGTTACTGTTTAATGGGGTAGAGTTTAAAGAGTTCTAGAGATAAATGATGGTGGTGCTTGCACATTATGTCTGTATTTAACATCACTGAACTATATACTTAATGGTTAAAATGATAAATTTTACATTTATTGTGCTGCAATAAAACAGAAAAAAAGTGCT
Source organism: Perodicticus potto (assembly GCA_963574655.1). Classification (NCBI taxonomy): domain Eukaryota; kingdom Metazoa; phylum Chordata; class Mammalia; order Primates; family Lorisidae; genus Perodicticus; species Perodicticus potto. The sequence continues at coordinate 14,648 of CAUYRH010021034.1, read as the reverse complement.
TGTGTAATTGGGCTTTCTAACTTTCCTCCTCTGCCATCACCATGAAAAAGACACGACTAGGTCAGGTTTTGGGGGACAGTATAAAAACTACACGATGGGAGCGGTGCCTGTGGCTCATCGAGTAGGGCGCCGGCCCCATATACCAAAGGTGGCAAGTTCAAACTCGGCCTCAGCTGAACTGCACAAACAGAAAAATAGCCAGGCGTTGTGGCAGGCGCATGTAGTCCCAGCTACTTGGGAGGCTGAGGCAAGAGAATCGCCTAAGCCCAGGAGTTGGAGGTTGCTGTGAGCTGTGTGATGCCACAGCACTCCATGGAGGGCAATAAAGTGAGACTTTGTCTCTACAAAAAAAAAAAACGAAAACTACACGATGGCTCAGTTGTTCCAGCTGAGGCCAATCTAGGTCAGTCTACCGCCAGCCAAACCCCAGACACGTGCATGAGCCCAGGCAAGATCAGCAGAGCCACCTACCAGCCCCCCAGGCCTGTGAGCAATACACACTTTGGTCATTTGTGGTTGTGTGGTGTGCAGCATTATTGTAGCAATAAGTGATGCAGAATGCAAGTAGTTTTATTTGCCTAGAAGTCCAGAAGAAGTGGAAGAAAGAGGGCTTTGGCTTTGTTCTCACTGTCCTACTGTTATCTCTCCCCCACCCCGCCCCCATACCAGACCCAAACAACCCTGGAGTTAAGGCTCTTTGGAAGCTCCATTTGAAAATGGACTGGCAGCAGTGACTAGCGCTTACAGTGGGCCAGGCCCTGTGCTAGGCACTGGGAAACTGATGGTGCACAAAATAGGATCCTTTAAAAGTTCACAGTCCAGTGGGGCAAAGAGATAATAAACCAACAATTACAATGCAGTATGATGAACACCAAGATAAGGCCTTGGAGAAAGGGCTCCCAAGTTCATTTGGGGCAGATGTCAGAAAAGAGTTCCTCCCAGAAACTGAACTCACATCTGACAGATAAGCAGCAGCCAGGTTAAGGTGAGCATGGGTTCCCTGGCAGAGAGAAAAGCACATTCAAAAGCCAGTATGAGCAATAGCAGCCTTCTTTGAAATCCCAATTATCAAGCCTCACCCCAAAATATGTAAATCAGAAAGTTGGAAGAGGTGGGCAACATGGTGTGTCTTAAAAAGCCCAGGTGATTCTGATGCCCACTCAGGTGACAGGTGTTGAGGGGCAACTGAGCTGGCATTAGACTGTCAGGTGACAAGCAAATGCAGCCCATTTTGCTGAGAAGTCTCACCATGCCCCAGCCCCCTCCACAATCATCACCCACATACAAAGAGGCAACCGGGACAGAACCTTTTGGGGTGCTGAAAATGTCCTGGAGTTAGCTAGTGATGAGAGTTGTATAACCTTGTGAATATGCTGAAGAACATTCAATTGTATACTTTAAAAGGGTGAATTTTGTGGTATATAAATTGTATCATTAAACTGTTAATTAAAAAATAAACTATCACTTGTCTCTAAGGAATCCTTCCCATTTATAAATGGAAGACCCAGAATCACCTGCATTTGTCCTCTTGTCTGGTTAGAAGCGACTCTGTTTGAAAGAGGTAAAACCAGGCCCCTGTGGCTCATCGAGTAGGGCGCCGGTCCCACATACCGAAGGTGGCAGGTTCAAACCTGGCCTTGGCGAACTGCAAAAACAGAAAAATAGCCGGGCGTTCTGGTGGGCACCTGTAATCCCAGCTACTCGGGAGGCTGAGGCAAGAGAATCGCCTAAGCCCAAGAGTTGGAGGTTGCTCTGAGCTGTGTGACGCCACGGCACTCTACCGAGGGCGATAAAGTGAGACTCTGTCTCTACCAAAAAAAAAAAAAGAAAGAGGTAAAACCTATCTGGAATCTGGAGCCACAAGATGTCCTGATTCTCTCACTTTCTTGGCCATATCACTCTCAAAAACCTTTTGAGCCAAGTCAGGATGAAAAAAGGAAAAAAAAAATGTCTAAAGCACTTGCTGAAAGGTGGAGAATGTCATCTAATGCAAGAGATCCCAAAACAGCAAGAAATGCTTCACAGTGGCTTTAAAAAAGCAGGTGGGGATTGTTTTTAAACAATTAGATTGGGAACCCAAGCTCTCAGGTAGCAATCCCCACCAGAAGAAGATGAATTTTAGAGTAACAGATTCAGCATGTGTTCCCAAGATTTGCACACCTGTCCCTTCCATGATTCCTCAGCAAGGGGATAAAGGAACAGCAGCTTGGAAAAGCCCCAGTGAAACTTTAGTCTTGAACTTGAGATAATCTTGTCTTCTCCTCTAAGGCATAGAATGACATGATCACAAAAGAAACCATTTGAAGGCTTTTCACCTCGGCTTTGCTCACTCCATTTTTTTTTTTAATTACTGAAGCTGACACTGCCCTTAGAGATCATTTAGTCTACCGATGTGGCTGTCCGGAGGGCTGGGTTAATATGAGGCTGAGTCTTGATTGAGTGGAGAAGAACATGGTCATCGATTGATTAGTGATGTCTGACACAGATGCAGAAGGGGTAGTTCTGGAACATACACTAGGTCCATGCTTGACAGTCCCATACTTCCATTGAGAAAATTGAGGTTCAGGAAGCCTCAGTGATTTTCCCAAATTACTGGGAGATATGAGACTCATATATAGGTCTCAAGTGCTTCTGGTCACTGGAATATATTCTGGGCTCCCATGCCCCTCCCTCCCATACAGGGTGAGATGAGAAAACAGAGTAATAGTCTGTGCCACTAGAAGTCATTCACATGGTGTCCACAGGACACTGTTGTCCCCCAACCTTAAATTCAGAATATGAAACAAAGGCTAGAGGAATAGAAACTCCCTAGATGCTGCCCTTTTATTATTACTATCATCATTATTATTTACAGAGTGGGAGTTAGATCCAAACATTTACTTTTCCAAGCCTAGCAACTTCTCCCAAGAATGCCCTGAAGTTCACAATTTAAAAAATAAGTGGAAGCATGAACTTCACCTAGAGTGTCAAGAGGAAAATTTTTTCTTTTTCCTCAAGACAACTCCCAACTTGAAAAACAAACAAAAATACACCAAGCTCTGCAAACCACTTGATACTCCATACATAGGTGAAACAGGCTTGGGCATCAAAATAGCTGGGTCTGGCAGTGGTGGTGTTTTCCCCATGTCGTGAGTAGCAGTCAGCCTGAAACCTGTTCATTCCAGCAAGAGGAAGTCAGCTGGGGTTCTGTTGTCGCCAGGCCCCTGCTGTTCACAGCAACAGCTGGGGAAAGGGGAATACTTAATAATCACCTTTTAACTTCTGGAGATGACCAGCTGGGGACTGTCCCTTCTTCCCAGCACTGTGATCACTAAGTCAAACTCGGAAAATGTTCATGGCTGAAGAGGGCCAGGAGTAAGTACTACAACAGTGACAAACTGGGGGTCACATGCCCTAGGTTAAGAGATGACCGCTGCTTAGCTCCAGGTGAGAATGCAGGTCTGGTGCTAGCAGACCTGTAGATTTTTCCAGATAACCAGAAAAATCTAGATTATGAGACATTTTACTTTTTAAAAATGATTGCGAAAAACAGCAAAATAAAACATTTGTGAGTGCCTAAATTAGGAATTTTTGGCACTTGCTTCTAGGAAACTCAGGTACCCATTTACAAGCCATCTCTAGAAACCAGCAAGAGACGCACAGCTAGGTGGAGCAAGCCAGGAGCGGCGGGACACAGACAGTAGCACTCCGCCTGCATCCCTGCGAACTGCACTCCTATTCCCTCCACCCCAGGCTGTTACCTGCACTCAGTAAACAGCCTTTACTGCTGGATTAAATTCAAAAATATTTTTTTCAGGCTCGGTGCCTGTGGCTCAACAGGCTAAGGCACCAGCCACGTTCACCTGAGCTGGCAGGTTCGAATCCAGCCCGGGCCCGCCAAACAACAATGACGGCTGCAAACAAAAAATGGCCGGGCGTTGTGGCGGGCGCCTGTAGTCCCAGCTACTTGGGAGGCGGAGGCAGGAGACTCGCTTGAGCCCAGGAGTTGGAGGTTGCTGTGAGTTGTGATGCCACAGGTCTCTACCCAGGGCGACAGATTGAGGCCCCTTCTCAAAATATATATATATATTTTTAATGTTTTTACATTCTACTTTTTTTTTTTTTTTATAAACAACCTATTTGTTTTGTAACAAAGCAGAGCATAGATGAAGGATTTAGGACCTTTTGCCAATCATGTCAAGGGTGAGGGGAAATTTTTTTGTAAGTCTGAAAGTATTTCACAATAAAAAGTTTTAAAAAATGAATGCATGGGGGCGGCGCCTGTGGCTCAAAGGAATGGGGCGCCGGCCCCATATACTGGATGTGGCGGCAAACCCCGCCCCGGCCAAAAACTGCAAAAAGAAAAAAAAAGAGTGATGCGTGGTTTTGAACACGCTGCTCTGAACAGGTAGGCTTGCAGGGGTGTGTGAGGAAAGCCACAGGTTACAGGTGTGAGTTATGGAGTTCAACCTTAGGCAGAGGAAAGAGTTTGAGCATCAGCGCAGCAGGTAAAACCAGACGGGGGAATTTACATCCGACACTTAAAACTTAAAAAAAAAATCACTTTCCCTCACACGTGTCTCTTCAGGTTCCCCACCACCTCTCGGCAGGCCCTCTGCAGCCTCGCCGGCTGCCCACCGTAGGAGGCTGGGGACATCTGGCCCTCCACCGAGCGCCCGGGAAAATTCCTTCCTGCAAAGAGAACTTAGCTGCAAGCAGGAAATCCAAGACCCTCCGGGGGCGGTTTCGGGGTTGCGGCCACCACGGATTCGGAGGGCATTCGGTCCCTCGCTGCCCTCTCCCCACCTGTGCCTGGGAAAACTCAACTTGTCCCTCTAGATCCCCTTACCTGCGGCGACCCAGCCGGCCAGCAGCGCCGCGAGGCAGACGAGGACACCGAGCTCCGGCGCCCGGCCGCCTGCAGCCATCTCGTCCCAGATCCCGGCTCAGGAAACTGGGTGTGCGACCCGGGGTACCGAGTGCTCCTCCCAGGTCCTCGGAGCGGCACAGTGGCCTTACTCTCCCGGGCCCCCAGGAAGGATGGATGCTCGGCTGAGCCCGACGTCGGGGTTGCGATCAAGTGCTCCGGGGCGCCCGGGCCGGGGAGGGCGCACGCCGCCCCTTGCGCCCGCCCGCCCGCTCCCGCCGGCGGAAAGCAACAGGAGCGGGTCTGTCCGCCTCCGGCCCAGGCGGGAGCCCCACTTCCTCTACCTTGGCCGGGAAGGAGGGCTTTATGCAGAGGGCGCGCCGAGCCGGGTCCCGCCGGGCCGGGGGCGGAGCGCAGAGGCTGGGCCCTCCTGGAGTCCGCTCGAGCCGGGACTGCAGGCTGGAGCCGCGGGGCCAGCTGGGCGGGCCGCACCCCCGCCCCGGGCCGCGGGCTGCGAGTCGGTTGCCAGGCTGCAGAATGCGGTGGGCCCCCCTTGCCGTCCCCGCCGAGCGTCCCGGGGGATTCTCGCCTGTGTCCCCGTGCGCGGGGCGGGCGCCAGCGCCGCCAGCGCCGCCTATTTTCCACCCCTCGCAGAAGGCAGCGGGAGAAAGACGATCCCAGGACCTTCCAGCCAAAAGCAGCTACGACACTCGGGTTCTCCGGTTAACTGGCAGAGACCGCGCAGTAAGAGCGAGGGCCAAGGAGTCTGCAGGACTCGTTGCCCCAGAGTTTTGTTTGTGTTTTTCCTTTTACTTCCCCTACCCCGCTCCCCCGCGACCCAGCCAGATTCCCCGCCGCGCCCACGTCCGCTGTCTGTCCTGGGGGGAAATGCGGCCGTGATGGCCTCAGGAAAAGCCATAGGAGAAACTTCCAGTTAAAAATCAAAACAAAACTGCAGTTAGTACAGTAGAATATTAATTGTAGGCCCTGGGAGGTGGGGACGTAGGAGTTCACATTCTTTAAACTTTTCTGTAGGTTTGAAAATGTTCAAATGAAACAAATAATCAGGCTGGGCGCGGTGACTCACTCCTGTAATCCTAGCACTCGGGGAGGCCAAAGCGGGCCAATCTCCTGAGCTCACGAGTTCGAGAGCAGCCTGAGGTAGAGTGAGACTCCGTCTCTAAGCGGGCGCCTGTAGTCCCAGCTACTCAGGAGGCTGAGACAAGAGGACTGCTTGAACCCAAGAGTCTGAGAGTGCTGTGAGCTATGACGCCACTGCACTCTACTGAGGGCAACAAAAGTGAGACTCTGTCTCAAAACAAAACAAAACAAAACAACCTCTATTAAAATCATTCGTTCTGGCTCGGTGCCTGTGCCTCAGCGGGCTAAGGCGCCAGCCACGTACACCTGAGCTGGCGGGTTCGAATCCAGCCCGGGCCCGCCAAACAACAATGACGGCTGCAACCAAAAAATGGCCGGGCGTTGTGGCGGGTGCCTGTAGACACAGCTACTTGGGAGGCAGGAGACTCGCATAAGCCCAGGAATCGGAGGTTGCTGTGAGCTGTGATGGGATAGCACTCTATCCAGGGTGACAGCTTGAGGCTCTGTCTCAAAAAATAAAATAAAATAAAATCATTCGTTCTGTTACCCAAAAGTCCCCTTACTGAAATGCTTCTTCCACGAGAAAATCCTCTTGAAACCAGGTTTTTAATTTATTTTATTTATTTGTTTATTTATTTGGTAGAGACAGAGTCTTACTCTATCACCCTCCGTACAGTGCCATGGCATCACACAGCTCACAGCAACCTCCAACTCCTGGGCTTAGGTGATTCTCTTGCCTCAGTCTCCTGAGTAGCTGGGACCACAGGCACGGGCCACAATGCCTGGCTATTTTTTTGTTTTTGCAGTTCAGCCGGGGCGGGGTTTGAACCCCCCACCATCGATGAGCCACAGGCGCTGCCCTATTTTATTTTATTTTTATTTAATTAATTAATTTATCTATTTATTTATTTTTGAGACAGATTTTCACTTTGTCGTCCTCAGTAGAGTGCCGTAGCATCACAGCCCACAGCAACCTCCAACTCTTGGGCTCAAGCGATTCTCTTGCCTCAGCCTCCCAAGTAGCTGGGACTACAGGAGCCCCCCCCACACACACACACACAATGCCCAGCTATTTTTAGAGCCAGGGTCTGGCTCTTGTTTAGGCTGGTCTCAAACTCATGAACTCAAGCAATCTACCTGCCTGAGCCTCCCTGAGTGCTAGGATTACAGGCTGAATCACTGTGCCTGGCAAACCAGTTTTTTGTTTGGTTTTTTAAATGTATTTCTCCTGATAAGAACTGAGCCATGAAGCTGAACAATTCTTTTTACTCTTTACTCAAAGACTTGAAGTCTAAAGTCAACTCTAGAGGAGTTTCTCTTTTCTTTTCTCCCCCCTCCCCTTTTCTCTTTGGTTCTTGCTTTCTGCCTTTGACCTGAAAGAAGGTAAATTCTGTCCTAACCAAACCTTTTCCTGTATCCCCAGTGCCTACCACCTAGTTGCCACCCAATATATACTAGTGGAATAATCCCCAAACCCAATGAAAGTTATTGGCTTTGACATTGTAGTTCCTCATCTTTCCTGGCAAACATCTCACAGCCTCCCCTGAAGTAAACAAGCTATCCATAAAATCAGTTACCTGCAAATTTTCAGCTGAGGGGCTAGAGTTTTCAATGACCTAGTGAATGACACAGAGCAGTTCTCCTTACATTTGCTAAGTCAGTGTCCTGGTTCTAATCTCACTGGGCCCTCTCTGCAACCCTCACACCCTAAGGAACCCTTTGATCCCATTTTATAAGTGAGAAACCTCCAGCTCTGGATGGTGACACTCCAGGTCACACCGCTGGTTGGTGGTAAAATCAGGACTAGACTCCTGGCTCTCTTCAAGTCTTTTTTTTTTTTTTTTCCACACTAGTTTATTTAGGAGTTCCACTTTCACTCCTCAGTACATTTTACGTATTTCTCATATGCTTCTTCACTCATTAGTTCATCTAGTTCTAAGGGGTCACTCAGTGTCATCTTGATCAGCCGACCATCTTCATAACAAGATTTGTCGACAAGTCCTGGATTTTCTGCCAAAGCTTCATTAATTTCAGTTATTTCTCCCAATAAAGGGAAACAGAGTTCACTAGCAGCTTTCACGCTTTCCAGCACACCAAACTCATCTTGTTTGTTTAATTTTGTCCCAACTTCAGGTAGACTGCAGTAAACAACATTTCCCAAAGCTTCCTGTGCAAAATTGCTGATTCCCACTGTTCCAACACCATTTTCTGCTGCCACCCATTTGTTTCTCTGTGAATTTATGCGCTGTGAGCAGTGTGGGTCCCTGCACAGGGTCTGGACTGTGCCCACTCCCAGCTGCCGGGGTCCCGGTGGGCAGGGTGCAGTGGGCACGGAGGCCAAGCGCAGTCTGCAGGCTGCAGGCCATAGCCTGCAGGGTCCACACCATTCATAGCACCAGTTTGCAGGGGTCACTTCAAGTCTTACCTGATGAAGTTCTAAACTTTTCTTTTTGTGTGTGTGTGGAGACAGAGTCTCGCTTTATTGCCTCAGTAGAGTGCCGTGGCGTCACACAGCTCACAGCAACCTCCAACTCCTGGGCTTAGGTGATTCTCTTGCCTCAGCCTCCCGAGTAGCTGGGACTACAGGCACCTGCCATAACGCCCGGCTAGTTTTTTGTTGTTGTTGCAGTTTAGCCGGGGCTGAGTTTGAACCTGCCACTCTCAGTATATGGGGCTGGCATCCCAAAGTTCTAATCTTGTCACATATACAAAGGCTCAAGGGAACATGTGTCTGAATGCTTGGAGTGTCACCAAGCAAGCAGAGATACACATTCCCCTAAGCTGACGTGGCCTCTTTGATTTGGGTACAGGCATTCAGGCCAGCCCTAAGATAGGAGCTGTGTTAGGAAACCTGATGTCCCGTTGGGTTTCCAGACACTCTTGAGAGTGCCCCTAACTTAGAAAAGTGTCTAGTGTGTGTGGGGGGGGTTTCCCCCAGGGGTCCTCAGCAACGTAAGGTTCCTTTTAGAACCCCAGTTTCCCTATCTGTAAAACAGAGCTAATATCCACCTTATGGGATTGCTATAAAAATAAACCAAGACTGGCCTGGGCCACATAGGCTGTCCCCTTCTCTACAAAAAAAGTTTTTTTTAAATTAGCTGGGCATGTGGCTCGGCGCCTGTGGCTCTACAGGCTAAGGCGCCAGCCACGGACACCTGAGCTGGTGGGTTTGAATCCAGCCCCGGCCGCCAAACAACAATGACGGCTGCAACCAAAAAATGGCTGGGCGTTGTGATGGGCACCTGTAGTCCCAGCTACTTGGGAGGCGGAGGCAAGAGACTCGCTTAAGCCCTGGAGTTAGAGGTTGCCGTGAGCTGTGATGCCACGGCACTCTACCCAGGGGGACAGCTTGAGACTCTGTCTCAAAAAAAAAAAAAAAAATATTAGCTGGGCATGGTAACGGGCACGTGTAGTCCTAGCTACAGGGGAGGCTGAGGTAGGAAGATCACTTGAGGCCAGGAATTTGAGGTTGCTGTGAACTGTGATAATGCCACTGCTCTCTAACCTAGGCAATAAAATAAGACCCCATCTCTAAAAAAAATAAAAACAGGGCGGCACCTGTGGCTCAGTGAGTAGGGCGCTGGCCCCATATACCGAGGGTGGTGGTTTCAAATCCGGCCCTGGCCAAACTGCAACAACAACAACAAAAATAGCCGGGCATTGTGGTGGGTACCTGTAGTCCCAGCTACTCAGGAGGCTAAGGCAAGAGAATCGCCTAAGCCCAAGAGCTGGAGGTTGCTGCGAGCTGTGTGACGCCACTGCACTCTACCAAGGACAACAAAGTGAGACTCTGTCTCAAAAAAAAATAAAAAGATCAACTGGGTTCATTTGTACAAAGAGAGCCAACAAAGGTCTTGAAAGACCTAATGGGTGGCATGATTGGGGGGTCTGTCATTTGATCCACCATTCAGGGCTACGAAATCCCACAATCATATCTGCATATCTGGACACCGTGGGGCTTAACACTGCTGTGTCCAGGGAGGATATTTTTGTTATGTTTGGTTGAATTGAAAACTTTGGGCTAAGTGCTTCATGTCCATTAGTTCATTCAGTCCTCTTCAGACTCTAAGAAGTAGGTGTTATTATTCTCATTTTACAGATGGCTTTAAGAGTCCTAAGTTTATAAGGCAAGTAAATGGGGAAGCCACCAATTGAACCCAGGTCTGAGGCTGCTTCATTTTGATCATTCTGGGAGGCTCCTGCCTGATTCCATGGCCAGACTTCTGTACCTTGAATCTTAGAAGTCTCAAGCAGGCTATCTTTTCTTTCTTTCTTTCTTTTCTTTCTTTTTTTTTTTTTTTGAAGGTTAACCATTTTTAATGAAATCAAATGATTATCCAATACAATTTTCTATGCATTCACACACACACACAAAAAAATCTTAAAACCTTTCTTGGGATTGGAGAAAGTGCCCACAGCACTTGGGACCCTCTCCGTAACCCCGAAGAGACTTCATAGAGAAATGTGATGTGGCACTAAAGAACAAACCCTGGCTCGGCGCCTGTGGCTCAAGTGGCTAAGGCACCAGCCACGTACACCTGAGCTGGTGGGTTCAAATCCAGCCCGGGCCCACCAGACAACAATGACGTCTGCAACCAAAAAATGGCCGGGCATTGTGGCGGGCGCCTGTAGTCCCAGCTACTTGGGAGGTGGAGGCAGGAGACTCACTTGAGCCTGGGAATTGGAGGTTGCTATGAGCTGTGATGCCATGGCACTCTATCCGGGGTGACAGCTTGAGGTTCTGTCTCAAAAAGAAAAAAGAAAAAAAAAAAAGAACAAACCCTGACCTGCCCATCGTGATCTTAGAACACTCGGATGTGCAGCCCATGCTCTGGGCCCAATGCACTGCGTACAGGTCACAGAAGGTCTGGGACCCTGGTGTGGGAACATCAAGCTACTTCTATGTATGTCTTTTATTTCTACCCCAGTCCTCTTCTTGTTACTGTCCCCTCCCTAGAGGTCATTCAGAAAGGTTTCTTAGCAACAAATTGCTTCTTGGTTCAACTTAGTGGTATTCTCCCGGGAGATTCCAAGTAGGGAACAACTTTGGCAGAAGTCTGCCCCTGAGGCCCAGCTTCAGGTGCTTCCCTTCCAGAGGAACTAAAAAATAGATGACCAAATCTTACCTGTTCCCCTTTGGATGGGCCTGAGACCCCCAGGCTGGTACCTCAAGGTGCAGGGACAAAGTCAACCTCGTTTATTCTTTGGAGCAGAATCCTGTAAAACCTTACAATAACATCGCTTTCCTCCACCTCCCATCTGCCTTCCACCCAGGAGAAAGAATTAAGGTATGGATGCTGTAAGAAGAAAGTTCCTGAAATCTGGCAGCGTTCCAAGAAGAAGTGGGCAAGGTGCCAGGTGTGGTGGCTCGTGACTGTAATCCCAGCTACTCAGAGGGCAGAGGCAGGAGAATCACTTGAGCCTAGGAGACCTGTCTCTGAAAAAAGGAAGAAAGAAGCTGGCAAGATGAGATTGAAAAATGAAGTCATCGAATGAGTCTACTATTTTCGACTAGAGTCCCACCATCTCCTCTCCAGACCAGTGACCAGGCGGGTGAAGTTTAGTGTCTTTGGGCAGCAAAGAACCACATAGGACTTGGAAGGCAGATCCAACCCCAGAAGGTGAAGTACCACTTGCAGAGGGATTGGGGAAATGACATCTAGTTCCCTGAGAAATGGGCAACCAAGGGCTAAAATGAGGTGAATGAACTGCCTGCTGAAACAGATGAGAGTAATCCAGCAGTGCACTGGTAAACATTTAACCACAGAGTCTCTGGATGGTGGGTAATTTCTAGTGTTTGCCAATTTCCATGGTGTAAATAGTTCCTACCTCTGTGAAGGTACTAAACTATACACACAATCCATTCTCTATACCTGTACCATTGGAACAGCCCCTCTTTGCTGCAGTGAGACAACTCCAAGATGGGAAACCTTTGACTGGGAAAGGTATAAACTAGATCCCTCATGATAAGAGCTGCTGGGACCTGGGCAGATGACTCAGGTGGAAAACACTCTTTGATCGCTCTTCTGTTCTTTAATCTCACACCCACCTACTGAAAGCATTGTCTGCCAAGACAAATGTTATTTTCCCAGCACCAAATTGGGACATGTGGAATGACCACTACGGTGTATTTAATTTGTAGAGATGGGGATGTAGGAAAATCAGGACTATCCTAAGAAAGCTGAGATGGAGCTTCTTATATAACAAATGTTTCTTATATAACAAATGTTCAACTTCAGGTAAACACCAAAGTTGCTCTTACCTAAAGTTGACTTAAACTATTTCTTATAGAACATTTGTTTTTTGACCCTGATTACAAACATAACATGCTTTTTCACAAAAAATGAACATACCAAAAATTTAAAAATAAAATTTAACTATAACCCATCTAGAAATAATCAGTCATTGCTAGAAACGTCTAGTTTTTTTTGCTGAGTTCTGAGTGTGATTTTTGTTTACAAAGTTGTGATGACGTTTTACACAAGATGTTGATTCCTGCTTTTTTCTTAACTTTGTGTTATAAGCATATGTATATATAAAGTTGTGATTTTCCTAAATGATTTGTTTTTGACAACTAAGTAGCCTTTTTAACTGAAAAAGTAATAAAAGTTCCTAATGGTTAAAAAAAATCCAAATGAGCCTTGGGAGCATTATGCAAAAATGAAATAGGCCAGTCACAAAAAGACAAATACTATATGATTTCATTTATTTGAGGTCCCTACAGTAGTCAAATTTCTAGAGACAGAAAGCATTAGAAGATGGTGGTTGCCAGGGGCCAGGGGCACAGGAGAATGGGGAGTTGGTGTTTAATAGGTTCAGAGTTTCAGTTTTGTACAATAAAAAGAGTTCTGGAGACAGATGGTGGTGATGGTTGCACAACAACATGAATGTACTTAATGCCATGGGATTGTGTGATTGAAAATGGCGAAAATGATAAATTTTGCGAATGTGTATTTCACCATAATTCAATTTTTTTGTTTAATGCAGAATAGAAAGTGATACAGGTACTGGGCACAGTGGCTCATACCTGTAATCCCAGCACTCTGGGAGGCCGAGACAGGTGGATTGCCTGAGCTCACAGGTTTGAGACCAGCCTGAACCAGAGCGAGACCCCACCTCTAAAAATAGCCCAGCCTTGTGCCCAGCACCTGAGTCCCAGCTCCTTCGGAGGCTGAGGCAAGAGAATCCCTTGAGCCCAAGAATTTGAGGTTGCTGTGAGCTGTGACACCATGGCATTCTACCGAGGTCAACAAAGTAAGACTCTGTCTCAAAAATAGAAAGCGATACTTGTGTGGGACAGAGAACAGAGGTACTTCATTAGTATCTGTAAACAAGAAAGTGAATCACCTGGCTTGGCGCCTGTGGCTCAACGGGCTAAGGCGCCAGCCACATACACCTGAGCTGGCGGGTTCGAATCCAGCCCGGGCCCGCCAAACAACAATGACGGCTGCAACCAAAAAATGGCCGGGCATTGTGGCGGGCACCTGTAGTCTCAGCTACTTGGGAGGCAGAGGCAGGAGACTTGCTTGAGCTCAGGAATTGGAGGTTGCTGTGAGCTGTGATGCTATAGCACTCTATCCAGGGTGACAGCTTGAGGCTCTGTCTCAAAAAAAAAAAAAAAAAAAAAGAAAGAAAGTGAATCAAACAAAACTAAGCAATTTTATAATGAAGTAGTATTTGAAAGTAAACTTTTTTGGCTACCCATCCCCAAACCCTCAGTCCTCTTCTCCAGGGACAACCAGTCTCACCAGCTTCTGGAGAGTATAGGTTCTTGTCTGTTTGTTTTTAGAGACAGGGTCTCACTCCGTCGCCCAAGCTGGAGTGCAGTGGTGTGATCATAGCTTCCTGCAGCCTCTAACTCCTGGGCTCAGGCAATCCTCCTCCCAAGAGCTGGAACTACAGTCTCACACTTCTGGAGATGATAGTTTTTACTGGTTACTTAATATGCACCTGTTGGAATATCATACAACCATTACCACTTGTGTTTTCAAACTTTATGTAACAAAAAAGGATCTATCTATTGTGATTTTCCAGATGTATAAAATTCAATAAAAGTTTGGGTTAAGGGATTTTCGTGCGTTTTTTTTTTTTTCTTTTGAGATACAGTATAACTCTGTCCCTTTAACTAGGGTGCAGTGGAGTCATTATAGCTCACTGCAACCTCAGACTCCTGGGTTCAAGTGATCCTCCTGCCTCAGCCTCCAGAGTAGCTGGGACTACTTGTGCATGCTACCACACCCAGCTAACTTTTCTATTTTTTGTAGAAACAGGGTCTTCTCTTGCCTAGGCTATTTTTTTTTTTTTTTAAGAGACAGAGTCTCACATTATTGCCCTTGGTAGGCTGCCGTGGTGTCACAGCTCACAGCAACCTCCAACTCCTGGGCTTAGGCAATTCTCTTGCCTCAGCCTCCAGAGTAGCTGGACTACAGGCACCCGCCACAACGCCCAGCTATTTTTTTGTTGCAGTTTGGCTGGGGCCGGGTTCAATCCCACCACCCTTGGTATATGGGGCCGGCGCCCTACCCAGTGAGCCACAGGCGCCACCCACTCAGGCTGTTCTTTTTTTTTTTTTTTTTTGAGACAGAGCCTCAAGCTGTCACCCTGGATAGAGTGCTGTGGCATCACAGCTCACAGCAACCTCCAATTCCTGGGCTCAAGCGAGTCTCTTGCCTCTGCCTCCCAAGTAGCTGGGATTACAGGC